>BSBM01000162.1:2290000-2517500 GCA_027924585.1 Larix kaempferi | reverse complement strand
ATCCTCATCCTCCTCATCATCATCATCGTCGTCGTCGTCGTCGCCATCTCTATATTCATCATCATCATGATCATCATCTTCATCTTCTTCATCATCATCATCACGATCTTCATCATCTTCATCATCTTCATCATGATATTCATCATCATCATCATCATCATCGTCGTCGTCTTCATCATCATCATCACCATCATCATCTTCATCACCATCATCTTCATCTTCATCTTCATCACCATCATCTTCATCTTCATCTTCATCATCATCATCTTTCTCTCACCCCCTTTATCTCCATTTAACACTTCAAAACATAAATTTGTGAAGATGCTAACACGTGCGCATTATGTAAATACACAACGCTAGCGCATTTTGTGCATAAGAAACGCATGCGTGTTTCATATCACATTGAGCGCAAAAACAATAAAATTTGAATTTATATTTAACGTGCGCGCGTTATTTGAATTTAAACATAACGTCTGCGCATTCCTGAGCACGTAATCACCCACTCCTCCCATGCCCACGTGTCAGCCACAGTCCTATGTGGTTGGTTCGGGCTTACCAAACCTGTGCTATGGAATTTACTAAACCATAGCTAATTAGACATTTCCACCATTTTTCTCAATATGCCTCTTTTTCACCACTCTCTACAACATGACATACATGACCATTATTAACAAAATTTTAGGCATAGATAGAATTTTTTATGCAGATTCCAAATATGTAATTTTTTAAAAAACATATTGAGA
Source organism: Larix kaempferi (assembly GCA_027924585.1). Lineage (NCBI taxonomy): Eukaryota > Viridiplantae > Streptophyta > Pinopsida > Pinales > Pinaceae > Larix > Larix kaempferi. The sequence continues at coordinate 2,516,757 of BSBM01000162.1, read as the reverse complement.
TTTTTTATTTATTTCCTAATTTTCTTGTGTCGTTACTCCTTAAGTCAAAAAACATATTGTTAGTGTTTATTCTGTAACTTTTTCATTTCACAACCATTTAAAAAAAAATGTATGCTGCACTAGTAGACACCGACCTCTATACGCTATAAAAAATCCAAGTTGAAATAACTGCATTAAGACTTTCAAATGTGGCACCCACATTTGACGTATCGTTCTCGAAGTTTGATCACTTACATAATTAAAATAAAAATACAAATTAAACATTTAATTTTGGAAAAATAGCGCTGCACTAGTGCTACGGGTTCTACACATGTCTACCATTTTTTGTAACCCGAAACCGTCATTTAGGCATTGAAAGGCTGCACCCACAAAAAGATATACGTTATCACTTGCCAAAAAAATAAAAAGTGATTGTTAGAAAACATGAAATTTGACATAGTTATGTAAATTTTCAATACTTAAAACTTATATATTCGGAAACGTGACTCAATTTCCTACGTTTTATCTTTTTTAATCGATGCAAGATATCTTGTGTAAGTATCTCAAAAAAACCAAGTAAGTTGAGTGATGCCTCATTTTTCAGTTTTCTATTACATCTAATGCGCCAAAAGTGACCCTCATTAGCTTGCACATGCCCACCACCTTTTTATTCATTGTAGTTTTACTCGTCAAGTTTGGCACACTTTATCTTTTTGGTTGAACTTTCGGGAGGATTGGACTGGAGACTGTGTGAGCTCTGTTGTTACACGATGGTGTCAAAGGAGGGTTGAGACTTTCTTCTTACCGTTCTTTATGATGAGTATTATATGGAGATCCTAACTTTTGTTCGAGAACACCCCTCCATCGGTGTTTGGTGCTTGCAAGTAGATCATTGGAGTTGTGGGTGGCTATGCTCCGGTTTTGAAAAAAGGTTAAAATTAGAAAAGTCCTTTTTCCAGCTATTGGGGATGGCTCCATTTATGTCTTTTTTGATGGGGCAGCACAACTGGGTGTGTGTGGTGCTGGCAGGATCATTTACTTCAAGAAGAGCCATTACATCGAGCTGGAGATGGGTATTGGTAAGGGGAGCAACACCAAATCTGAACTTCTTGGTGCACGTTGTCTTCTTTGGTACGCAATTGTCAGAGGGATCTCTTCACTTAAACTCTTTGGTGACTCGGCGGTTATCATCGATTCGCTAAATCAAAAGGCCAATATTGATGTTCTATTGTTGGAACCTTGGCTTTAGGACGTGAAACGTTTGACGTTTTCCTTCACCCACCTAATTTGCCAGCATGTTTTTCGTGAAACAAATTTGGAGGCAGATCGTCTTTCTAAAGACGCCATTGTCCCTATGGATGGTTTCCTTCACTTCGCTGAATTTTTGGATGGTGTTCTAGTTGAAAAGGGCACTTTGAGAACATTTTGATGCCTTCACTTCTTGGAGTATGTTTTTCTTTTCAGAATGTAGAAGTTTCCGGGTACTTGAGCTATATTTGTGAAACACGTGTATTTTATGATAAAGGACTTTAGGCTCACATGCTATTTTTGTTGAAAAAGCTCATGATGCTAAACAAAATTATCGATATATTCCCTACAACATATGAGTTGGCAAATAAAGTTAACAAAATATTGATTGATCCTAACACAAATTTGGAAATAAAACCTTAGATATAGGTAATGCATAGTAAAAAGTGCAGAAGTAATGAAATTCACCCAAAAGCTATTTATAGAATCCGTGCTCCTTGTGTAGGGAGGGAGTCGGGGACTCATAAAAACTCCCTCAATGTTGAGTAACACCTATGCGCATCATTAACGAGAGTCTAGTAAATTCGAGGAATGCAAACACTAATTCCGTGATCACACACGCGTGTATCACAAGCAAAGCGGTGCCTTCCTTCTTACATCTTCCACATTCCATAAGCTTATCGCACATAGTCTAACGGATTTTGTTTGCTGGTGGCAGTGCCACGGATCGCATGGATTCAAGCAGAAATGCGCAGACGCCGGAAACGTGCAGACCTGCTGCAGCATCCGCATGGTACCGTGAAAGACTGTTCGTTGGCCTGCCAAGTTTTGCATTGGAATATGTGGTAGAAGCACGCCTATCTGCCCGTTGAGCATAGGTGAGAAATTGAGAATTAAACTTGGATCAATGGTAGAAAAGCTTTAAAGATAAAACTTGGATCAAGGGTAGAAAAATTCTAAAGATCGAAAAAATGAATTTTTATTTATTTAGATGTGAGTAATTTAAATAATTTGAATTTCTCAATCGCACACTCTGCCGGTTTGGAAAATCATTCTTCAAATGCTTAATGACATGTTTAGGTAAAAGTGGTGGTTTAGTCTACATAAGTCACGAGTTCAAATCTTGTGGATTAAAGATTGAGACTGGGAGCCATACTGAACATAGATGAGCGGTGTGTTTCCATTAATTTATTAACCATTATTGTGTGTTTCCATTGTTAAAACCATCAATTTATCAATTACAATGTAATTACATTGTTAAAACCATCGATCCAACCATCAATTTATCAACTACTTGTGATTACATTGTTAAAACGATCTAAAAACGTGTTTGGATTGGAATTTCAATAGGAAACTTCCATGGTAGGATAGAAGGAGGCAATGGTATAGCTCGCCGCCTTTAACAGCACATAGATGGCGAAAATGAACACGGCATATACTGCTAGCTGGAAGTTGGAACATTCCTGCAGAGTGCGCAGTATAAAGGGCACTCATGTCACGTCGTATTCTCGCTGTCGCCGCAGTATAACTTTGTATTTTGCAAGTTCGTTTGAAGATGATAAATTTTAAAATTGAATATTGGAACTGCCATGTCAACAATGTGATTTTTACTACTAAATTTCTTCAAATAAAGTCGGTATTCTTATTTCACGCTTTTTGATGCCGCCTGATTTCCTTCCATCCAATTAAGGGCAATCTCATACTACGGGATGAGAAGTTTACATGGTTTAAACTAACTTTATATATTTGTTGCTTAACATTTTAAATTGTAAAGAGAAATTGAGTGGTACATTCAAAATTAATTTATTTAAATTTTTAAATAATAAATTTTAATTATATTCAAATTTGATAATTATGTTTCCAAATACGTTAATGCAACTTTTTATAAGCTTTACAAAAGCTATTTTATATATGGAATTAGGTTAACTAGGAATCAATTGATATTCAGAATATAGTTTTTACAATACACTAAGAGAAGTTTAGTTGGTTGCTTTTGGACGGTAGCTCAACACCACCAAAAATAAAGAAGGTTATAGTTTTATTAATGTAAATTATTGATGATAATAAAAGGCTATAGTTTTATTAATGTGAAGTATAAATTATAATAAGTTATATAGATTTTTGTATGGAGCATGTCAAGGAATATTTGTATTTTGTAGAATAAATGTGGTTCTTTAATTCATTTCAAGTCATTATTTGTTTTTTTTTTTTTTTTTTATAACAAAGTCATTATTTGTTATTGAAATATGCATTTATGTATTTTTTTTATACATTGCGGATAACCAAAAAATGTTTTAAAATAAAGGTTATTCTTTAAATCATTTTAAGTCAATATTTCTTATTGAAATATGCATTTATGTTTTTTATACATCGTGGATAATCAAAAAAATGTTTTAAAGTATTTATAGGTTTCTGAAGATTCAATTTTTTTAATAAATTACATTAATGGACAATAAATAATTGAGAATATAGATCTTTTATTTATTATTTGTTCATTAATTTTTTTATTTAACTAAAAGTATTTATTAAATAAATGAATTTAATTTAATTTGAAATTTATTTGGTGGTGAACTAAAAAATAAAGTAGTAGTTTAAATATTCTAAGCAAAAATTGAGAAGAATATATTGGAATTGCAAATATAAGTTATTAAGATTGTATAATTTGGATGCAATCTCGGTGTTGAATGATTCACTCATTCAAAAATTACTTTTTAACAATGAAAAATTACAATTTGACCATTAAATAAACATGTGAGGATATGTTCGCTTGTTTTTTCAAGTTGATCTAGGTTAAGGATTTGTTTTTCATTTTAAAAATCACAAATTTAAATTTATAAGAGTGTAGAGTATGTATACCTCAATAGGATTTAATGAATATCCATAAATGGATATAGGATATCATACATAAATTTAACATATCTTTAAGTCATGACTTTAAAATAAAATTATTATTATTATTATTATTATTCTCTAAAAAAATGGATGATGAAAAATGAAAATATCTATGTAGATTAACTAACTCAACAATTTTTGGGCATGAGGTAACTACAATGTGTATGGGTTATTTCAAGTGGGGTGGTTTTTCTTGAATAATGATGATTAGTCAGCTCACATTTGCACATAACTCACTACTAATTTAACAATTGGATTGTGAGATCTCGAGATTTTTCCCCACGATATCCCATGTGGGTTTTTGGTGACACACATACCCATTCATATTTTAATATTAATTAACAATTTGGTTATAAGGATTATACATGTTACAACCCTAGGAGTAGTGCCCCAATTGTTTTGTTTTCAACTCCAAGGAACATGCAGCACCGATGTTCCTTGTCCACAAGGGCTTGGCCAACTTGTGACTATTACACCCATACTACACCTTTTCACTCAAGGCATGCCCATAACTACGCTTTGAGCTACAAACTATTAGATCACTACTCCACTTACTTATCCAACAGTTGCTATGCACTTAGTTCGATACTTAGCCAATTATATAGTTATGTCTTATTCATGAACATCAAGCAAGTAGTCATAACACAAAGTACACAAGAGATAATGCAATACTCAAGATTTTTGAGTGTCCAAAAGTATTTATTCAATAGTATACAATGTACAAGAGGGCACCCGACCACTACCGGAAACCAATTACAAATTATAGACAAACTAAGGCAAGAGCCCATAACCCAAGACCTCCTTTACACCTGGATTTCCTTGCTGTAACCTCATGCTCATAGTTTCGCTTATCGAACTGCCAAGTACACCTTGCATACCAAATGTGCCTGACCTATTGCCAAGTGCCCCCAGTCTGCTACCAAGTGCACCTAGTTTGCTAACTACACCCAGTATGCTATTAAGTGTACCCGACCTATCAAATGTTCCCATTCTACTACCAAGTGCACCCAACGAGCTCTCTTGTTGAATGACTTCCTTGACCAAATGACTTGCTTCCTTTGCACTTGCACCCAACTTATATATATATATATATGGTGTGCCCTTTTCTAGGTGCACCCCAAGCTAACATGCCAAATCATGTGTGCCCACACTGACAAGCTCCCAACTCTCAAGTGTGCCCAAGCCGACATGCGCCCAACTCCACAAGTGGGAATCGTGCTTCGTAAGTAATTCTTGGCTTGAAAAGCTGACCCCACAAGTGGGTGCCTTGGGTCCACAGGCCCAAATCAGCACACCCAAGTCATGTCCTCCCATCTATAATGTCTCCACAAGACCATTTCCACTTAGTATTTTTGGAGCTTGTGGGCACCATGCTCCTGCCATGCCTCCATGCACTGCCACAAAATGTGCCCATGTACACACAAGTCAATTTTTCCCAACTCCACACTCAACCTCCATCAAGTCATCATGAGCCTTTGGTACCCATTTGAGGAAGTGGACCCCAACCTTCATGCCAATGTTGTGATACCCTCCCTACTCAAAGTTGTTGCAACCCTCAACAAAACCTTAAAGAGAAATCAAGTCCATTTCCACAAATTTGTCTCCCTCAAGAGATGCATCTCATCACATTGCCTCTGTTGAAACCTCAGTGCCTCCATCCCATTGCAAACACCAGATTTCTTATGTCACCATGTTTAAGAATGCATATGTGCACTGCTGTAGCTTTCTATTGTTGCTACAGCTGCCGCTGCCACTACTGTTGTTGGTGCCACAACTCAACCCTAATCTCGAAGGTCACTCAAAATGTCTATAATCACACCTTCAAGAATTACTTCTACTTCTATACTTAGCCAATTCTGCCATGTTCCTGCGCATTGTGGGATTCATGTCTTGGACTAGTTGAGTGATCAATCCAACTGTTGCAATGAAACCCGTGGAAGTGCACCAATGCATGCTAAAAACTATCACTTCCATCGCATTTCCATCCCACTCATACAGTTGCTCCTAGATAAAGATAAGACACCCACTTTCCACTGGAAAACCCCAGATTTCCAAAATACATTATTCTTCACCAAGGCACCACTTCTTCGCACCTCATCACCCTACTAACCATCTCTTGGGAAGCATGCTACAACGCAAAGAATCACTAGTGAATGTAGGAGGGTTCCTAACAAGAGCTATTGTGCTCACCACTGTCACTGCAATGACTCCTTATTTATTTTAGATATTTCAAAACTGCTTCCTTCTTTGATGGTCGACACCTTATCTTTACCAATTCCAACATCATCTCTAAGTCTTACAACCCCATAGCTTCCCTACAAAAGAAGACATTGTATCCTGCATCGTACTTAGGAAAGTCATCACTTTCCATAACTGCATTCTCCATATGGGTGAAAATGCGAAGTTGGGAAACACTTTTATGACAATGGAGTGAAAAATAAACTAGTGCGCGTGGATGAACACGGGAAAAAAATTCAACCTCAAACTCTAGGCCAAGAGTTTGTGAGAGTTCAAACTCTCGGCCGAGAGTTTAATAAAAATCTAGGCCGATAGTTTGAACCAATCACCGCGCTGTATTTTTTAAAAAAAATATCGGATGAGAGTTTGAACTAAACTCTCGGTCGAGAGTTTGGAAGATATTTTTTCGACCGAGAGTTCATGGTCAACAAAACCTACGAAAATATCTTGCATCTTTATGGAACCTGCAACTTCAGCAAGCCCAAACCCCTGCAAATTTTAAATATTATTTGTCGGACTTGGTAGCAATGGATTCATCTCTAAATCTAGTTTCCAATGATATAATAATTGTTTCATTTCGATTTGAATTTCTATTTATTAATAATTTTTTTCTAAACCTTATCCCTTGAGAATTTTATTACTCTGAAAATCACCCGAAATGAAAATTCAATACCATAACAAAGACAACACCAAAAAATTTGAAATCTTCACAAAGATCATAATTGGCTTGTCCTCTTCAAAATGGTACTTTTATTTTTTCCAATAAGAATCACACTCAAAAGAAAATTGAAGCTCACCAACATGTGTCAATAATGCACCATTTTTTGAACATATGTTGTTTCGATAAATAATAAAAAATAGTTCCCAAGTATTAAAAAACTCAAAATATAGTCCATGCACAAGTGTTGTGTGTGTAGATTATGAGCATACAATTTTTTTCCCTAAAATGAATAACTATCTATCAAAAAACCGGCGGCCACACATGCCACTCATTATCCATACCTAAAATTTTCAAGTATATGTCATTGGTGGCCACCAAATTTGTCCTAGGTTATGGCCATAAATTTAAAAAAAAAATACGAGTAGAAAGATAATTCAATTCTTTAAAACATTTGTGTTTACTTCAAATTGAAATTCCTAAGGGAGATATGGGTTTGAAGAGGTCAAAGTTGAAAAACATAAAATTTAGCAGTTTTGTTTGTAAAAAAAAAAGCCAAAAGTGTTACCCAACTTCGCATTTTTACCCATATCCAAGTCCTTTACGCCTTCTAAAATGGATTCTTTGGTGCTCTCAACTTGAAATCCATTATGGAGTTGAAGTTCCCTCAAGTCAATCTTCACTTCTTAATCTTGTTCTTCAACTCTTTCACTTCCCCGCAATCGAGTCTTGCTAGTCAAATGACTTGTGATATCCGTTTATTGCCCCAATCATTATGTAACTGAAGTGCAAGTATAAAGTGTAACTGTGCACCGGTTCCTAGCAAGGATCTCAAGGACAAGGCCCCGCTAATAAACTTTATAAGTATTGCTATTGAATTTCCGAAGTTGTAATTTAAATTTATAGGCTTAGGAGATTGAAGGGCTTGATGCAACTGAACGATAGGGGCATGTTGTGGCCACAACAGATCCCATGCTTAGCCAAGCATGGGAGCCCCCTGATTTTAATAAACGCAAAGGTATTTGGGTGAGTCATCTTGAAAATTTTAGGTTTTTGACTTTACCTCTAAAATTCTTCACCCATGCTTTTGGTTTACTTGTCTTTAAGAGTTTGATTATTCCTTCCAGAGTGTTTCGGCCTGAAGAAAGCCAAAATTTTGAGTATTTTGTTAATTGGTATCATCATCCCGAAACCCGACATTTGGAGAACCTAAAACCCGGAACCTGACAGGTGCGGGTTGCGGGACTGTTGTAAGTTTTGGTTTTGGTAATTCCAAAACCCGCAACCTGACGGTTGCGGGTTGCGGGATCATTCTGCAGTAAAATTGGGAAATAATGACTCCGAAACCCGAACCCCGCAATGGCGGCATTCAGCTTTCGGGATTATGATTTTTTTCGTCTATTTGGTGTGTGCTACCGAAACCTGCAACCCGTGATTTCGGGATGCGTCTTTCAGGATGATTATTTCACTTCACAATTTAAAGGTTTCAAAGCCCGTCACCCGCATAGTCGGTTTTCGGCTTTCGGAAATCTTTTCTCTTGCTGTCATTTTGCGAACCTGCAACCCGCAAATCCATACTTTCGGGTTTCGGCTTGCGGGATCTTTGAATAAGAATTCTATGTCTTTTTGAACCTGATTCCGCATTCCGCTTCGGTTAATCTTTATCGTCCGTCTGTTATGATCTCGCGGTCATATTGATTCTTGGTAATTAGTTAAGTCAGGTTTTGCCACCTTCTCGTTTCCAAACCTGGTTCTACCAGTTATCATTTTCTGTCTAATTCACGACAGCGGACACTATTACAAGCCTACTAGTTACTTCATGTTTGATGGATGCCATCTTTCTGCCTTAAGTTTTCCATCTCTGCACTCAAGCTTTAACATCTTGTCATTTTTGTTCCATCTTTTAATGATCGGATTTGTTACGTGCGAAGAATTGATAGCCCGTCTACTGGAACTCCTAGTTCTGACCTTTTGCACATCAGCTTTGTCACCATAACCTTCGTCTCCGTTATTGATCACCAGTCATAATTGTTGATGGGAGATTGCTAGTAACGATGTGATCGAAAAGGCAATTCAAAACCATGCAAACAGTAATTGAGCTTGTACTTCGCACAAGCTTAAACTTGAACCTTGGCTTTTTAATGACAATTGAAGTGATTATAATGGATTGAATGGATAAGTTAATCATTGCAGATTGTCATGCCCGACTATCATCGACCTGTTTGTTGGCCTTTAAATAGCAATTAACATGAAAGTCCTAGCTCATCCATTGCCTTCTGAAACAGGAAACACTCTGTTTGGCTTTCTCCTTATATCCTTTTCAAAATGAGCAATATTCATGCAGATGGTGAATTCTCTAGTGTTCAGGTTGAAAATGAAGAACTCTATCCCGTGTTATATCAAGAAATGTTGTCACCACCTTTCGATGCAGGTGTTCTCGATCTTAGCAGTGGTAGCAGTGAAGAAGACTTCGAAACTTTGTCTGCCTACATTCACAACCCCGAAAAGCAAAGGAAGGAAATTCTGAAAGAATCAACTGATCTCGATACTGATGTTATACATGACTTTATAATCAATGAAGAACCTGATGTGCCGGCTATTGTTACTGAAGTAAATCCTCTAATGGATTTCTCTGTTTTCAACAGTGGGTTCCTTGACCCCGAATTTCCTACAGCGGGCGTTCTGCAAGCTACATCACCTGTTGATGCTAGTGAACAATCTATGATTAAATTCTTATGGTGCCACTAGATCTTATCAGATTGAAGAACAAGTCTTTCTTTTGTGAAAGGTGGCAAAAAATCTTTTAAGCTTAAAAATATCAGGATTTCTTGGATCTATGGTTAGACCCGATTTTGTAATCCCTATTTTGTAGAATCTCTCCTTTTGGAACTCTGATGTAAATTTAGTATATAAGGGGGAATGTTTCTCTTAGTAAGGGGTTGGGAATTTTGGAATTGCAATTCAGCAGGAGTTCGGACGGAAGATACTCTGTTTATCAGAGTCATTATAATTTTTGTACAAGACTTCTCTATTCAGGAAAGTTATTTTTTAATTCACCTCCTATTGTTCTTCAAATTTCTTTGGGAATTGCTGAGTTAATGTTTCAAATTTTTCATCGATCATGCGTTTAATCTTTTGCAGGATTTTTTGTTAATGCATAAGATCTCTCATATTGATTTTTTTGTATGTGTGGATTATGTTCAAAACTGTTCTGTTAAATTTATTTAATTGAATGTTTTCACTTTTATTCTTCTGCAAATGATTTGATGCAATTAAATATGTATAATCAAATGTTAATTTTTCAATTAGCACAATGATTACAGATCATATATTTGAATACGCTTAACACTTTGAAGAATTGTCACTTAATTTCTTAATTGATAAAACTTTAATTAACAATTGAAGAACCCGAAGACATTTCTGTTTAAGGTTTAACTACTTGTTCATCACACTTCAACTCTGATATGCACAACATCAACTTCTCCTTTTAGGTCAGATCTGACTTAGAATAGATCCATTCCTTAGGTAGTTTAAGTTAGATTTTGGTAACAAGCTTTCACACTTAGTTTTCCTTGATGGGAAAACTGATCTTTTGAGATCAAATCTTTTACTCATAGAGTGCCAACGCAGGCCAAATATCCGTGGGTGATTACCATCCCAAACAGCTCGAGTATAGGGTAACTCTTGCGTAGGGTTAACTGAAGCCTTTGGCTGGGTTTTCATCCCCTGTTGTGTGCCTTGGAACCCATTCCAGCACTTTGCACTCACCCTGCACCTCCGAGGCATCAACAGGGCAACAAATCACTAGGGAGAGAGTTTCTATGGCTGAGAAGCCATGGGATGACGAATACCATCTTGGTGATGTGGGTACTAAAAGAAATGTGAACTATAGGTATTCATTTGATTCACCCAAATATTTAGATATTGTCCTAGTTAAGAACTATGAACTCTTATGTTTTATATTTTAACTTAAAAACCAACTTACATGATCCTAAGTAAAATTAAGTGATCATTTTATTATAATTACCTTAGATGCCATAAAATTTCCCCAAAAACCCTTAAAGGAAAGAAGTGAAGGTTTCATTTTCTATAAGCAGCCTGAGTGTAAGGTGAGAGAGATACCGTGTATAAATATTATCTTTACAAATTCATTTTTATATAAATGGATGTTTTTGTATAATGTATACATACCTACATATAGATAAATAAATTATTATTTAAATAAATGATTACTATTTAAAAGGGGAAATATAATATATTATATACATTAGAGAAAGATATTATCTCCACGAAGAGGGAATAGCCTTGTATAATGGAAACAAAAGATATAGATCTAAATCTATGAATAATTCTTATAATCCTTTTATTGTAGAAGAGGGAAATTGGCAGTCACAAAATATATATTTAACGCCGAAGGCGTTCTTTTTCCGAAGTCGGGTTTGTAAAACATTGTTTTAGATTTGTCGGCTGTCCACCCAATAAAATTTTGACACGTGCATATTCACCTACTGCAAACGTGGATGCCGCCTATTTGCTCAGGTTGCAAAAACATTGACAAGAGTTTGCGAGGAAGGAAAAAGCAGGAACGGGAGTGGACGAAGAAGAGAGGTTTTTTGAGGAAGGAAAAAGCAGGAACGGGAGTGGACGAAGAAGAGAGGTTTTCTGAGGTGTTCAAGACGTTACGGCGAATACTTTGACAGGGATTTAGCACACCCAGGGACTCTTGGCTCCCATTGAACGGCCAATGGGGTTCGTGGATCCCTCAATGGCTTATGTGCGGCATTCTGCTCTGAAATCCCCCATTTTGGTTTTTCTTTACTTTCCTCGTAACCGTTGTACAAAGGTATGTGCCCTCTCAGTGATGATATCTTCCTGGAACGAGCAAAATACAAGAGGAGCCAAAGAGCACACAGTTCACTATGAGTGTTGGATCCGAGCCCCAGATTTAACTGGATACGAAAATAAAAATTAGTAGACAGATGTAGCATTGCATCGGCACCACACACACCAGGACATCTAGCAGCAGCACCATCAAAAAAACCACAGGGGTATACCAAGACCGGAGGGGTCAAACGTCGGCTAGGATTCATTTGGTTTTTATGAGGTCTTCCCCTACCATGATTAGATTGTGAATTATACTCCTTATAGGCAGTGATGATGCGTCCACAAATCCACTCCAAATGTGGGATAGTGCCCTCAAAAATTAGGGAGTTAGGAGCCTTCCAAACTTCCCACAGCATAAAACACGGTAGCTCCATCTTGGAGAAAGAATGTTGGATCCAGGAGCCAAGGATTTCAATAAGTGAAGTGGGCTGCCATATAATCTGTAAACCGGAGGAGATAGTAATATTTTTCCAAAGCTCCTGAATGAATGAACATGAAGCGAAGAGGTGATCAACTGATTCACTTTGAAGGCAGCAAAGAGGGAACCATCCAGGACCAACGAAGCCATGACAACACAGATTATCCCATGTGAGGATTCGGTTGCTCAATGCTAGCCAAATGAAACATTTAATTTTTAATGGGAGAGCAAGTTTCCAAATCTTTTGATGCCACCAACGATTCTCAGGTTGAACATCAGCAAATGATGAAGCATACGCAATCTTTGCAGTCACCGAACCATGAGCCACATCCCACGACCAGATCAACTGATCAAGGATCTCAGAGAGTTGTATATTAGCATGAAAAAAGGCACTTATATAATGAGCCCATTCCTTCCCCAGAGTACCATAAAGTCCCATCTGAGGCGCAGATATCCATTTAGTGCCAACACCGCCAATCAGGCAAGCTGCATGAGCCAGTGAAACGAAACCCTTTTCCCGGAGAAAAGACATCAAAGCAGGTGATGGAAGAAAAGTATTGGATCCCCCCAGAATGGGATCTAAACCCATCCTTATCTCCCGACCATTACCAGGCACCCACGAGAGCCATTGGGCAATGGTATTAAAATACCCCAAGAGTCCATTCCATATGTTTGATACCCTGTATGTCGAAGGATGACCCAATCTAAACCAATCAACCACCCGAGTATGTTTTAAATACTTTGCCTGGATGATCTTGCCCCACACAGAATCAATGAAAAGGGCCCTCCAAAGACTCTTTGCATGAAGGGCATTCACAAAATAGTCCATGTGTGTGATATCCCATTCCCCTAGGTCCCAGGGAAGAGCCAGAGAAGTCCATTTGATCAAGTGATATTTTCCAATATCCACCCCACCCGACCATAAGAAACTGAAAAACTTCCTGCAGATAAGTCGTATAATAGTCTTTGGTATTTTATTGAGTGAGAACCAATAGACCCCCGGATTCTGCAATACCGCTTTAGCCAGAGTGAGTCTACCACCCATAGACAAATGTCGCATGCTCCAATGACCAATCCTTAAGTCAAAACGCCTTAGTAGCCAAGACCAATCATTTAACAAATAATTCGATGGTTTGACAAAATATCCCAGATATTTTGTGCCACCCTCCAAATCCTTGAAAACTAGAGGTAATAACCTGCCAATCGACTGAACCACATCAATCTCCATTGAGTGTTTTAAGAAATGACATTTATGCAAGCTGATAACCATACCTGAAACCGAACAGAAGAAATCCAGAATTTTCTTATATTGTATCCATTCAGCAAGTATACCTAAGCCGAAGAGCATGACGTCGTCCACAAAGAGTGAGTGAGTAACAGATATACCAGTGGTAACTTTGATACCCACAATGGATCCCTCACATTTAGCCTTGTGTATAGTAAGACTCAAGCCTTCAATAATCAACAGGAACAAGAGGGGTGAGAGGGGGCAACCTCGTCGAAGACCCCTAAAGGCCTTAAAAAAATTGGTCGGTTGACCATTAATGAGCACAACAAAGTTTACTATAGAGACACATGCCATAATTCATTTCATCACCTTCCAAGGTAGTCCGATTTGTATCAAATTCAATCTAAGCATATTCCAGTCAACACGATCATAAGACTTCATCAAATCCAATTGAAGGATAAGGGCATCCATTTTCTTTTGTTTAATACTATGAAAGACCTCTTGTGCCACCCCCACCGCATCAAGGATCTTCCTGCCATCCAAAAATCCAAACTGTTCCATAGAAATGTGACGCGAGAGAATCGGCTTGATTCGAACAACAATAATCTTGTAGACCAGATTGCACAAGGAAATTGGCCGAAACTCATTAAAATTCTCTGGATGTGAAGTTTTTGGAATGAGAGTCAAGTAGGTGGTATTGAGAGCCCTAGAAACTAGTCCCATGTTCCGAGACTCATCCACAGCATCCCGAAGGTCCTCTCCCATAATATAAAAAAAGTAAAGGAACAATTCCACCGTCCACCCATCTGGTCCAGGAGATTTGTCCTTAGCAAAACCCCTTAAAATGTTTTCTGTTTCCACCAAGGTGACAACCTCAAAAATATTGCCCCCCTCTACTTCATTGAACATTCTTGGGTATTCCTTAATAATCTTGAATTGTTCAGCCAGTGAGGTATTTTTAGGATCACAAAAGTAATTCTAGAAATGTTGAGTAGCCTCAGTCATGAGGTCCCTATCTCCATGAATCTGCCAACTAGTTTGGTCATTGAGATCCCAAATTGTGTTTTGTATTCTGCGGGAGTCTGCAGCACGGTGGAAAAATTTGGTATTGAGATCACCAGCATTGAGCCAAAGTGCACGGCTTTTTAAACACCATGTTTCCTCATGCACAAGAAGGATTTTCAATTTTCTCCCCTCCAGACCTAATAGATTGGACCTTTCGGTAGGGGAAAGACCATATTTCAATGATAATTCCATCAGTTTGCTAATCTCTTTTTCCAGCATAATGAGGTTTGCAGCCAGCGCAGCTTTCTTATTTCTTTCCCATAGAATAGTCTAGTCTTTCAAAGATTTTAATTTCACTGCCAACCTATCCATCGCAGAGCATTCACCAGAGACATCAACTTGTGACCAGTGATCTTTCACACCCGAAGTATATTCTGGATCTTTTAACCAAGTAGAATTGAATTTAAATGGGTAAGAATGGTAGGATATCTCAGTATCAAATTGTAAGATAATAGGGAGATGATCACTAATATGAATCTGTTGAATCCATGTTCTGTAATTACGAAAGCAGTTTAAAAGTAGTTCCGAAATTAGGAACCGATTGATGCACTTAGAAATCAGATTACCATCCTTCCTACCATTTGTCCAGGTTGGAGCCAAAGGACGAGGAGCCACATCAATCAGATGATATTTAGAAAAACGTTCCTTGAAGTATGTTCCCAAGGGGTCCCTTCTTGCGAAATGTCCCCAAATTTCCTCAGCCCCCCAGGAAAAATTCAGATCACCTGCAAGAATCAAATTTTCCAGGTCCAGTAAGTGCCCCGAGCACGCAAGGTCCCAGAAAGCCTCCCTGTCACAATAGGGACCATAACAGTTTACAATGTTCATGTTTTATCAGAAACCCTAATGTTGCCAGAAAGTAGAATTCCCAAGGAGATAATAAAAGGGGAGAGCCTAAGAACCCCTAGGTTCCAGGCCGCTAAAAGCCCACCGGACCGACCAACAGCATCCACCGAGCACACCATCCAACCCGGTTTGATTTTATTAAAGAATGTATGAGTCTTCTCACCAGTAACCATAGTTTCCTGAAGGAATACTAAATCAAGATTGATAATATGAAGTACACGCTTAAGGGCCAATTGTTTGGGCAGGCCCCCCACACCCCGGATGTTGAGTGAGAAAAAAATCATTAACGACCCCTGGCAAGGGCTTTAATTCCTCTAAGAGCCCTGGTATCAGATGAAATGGGGGAAACCAGTAAATTGCAGGCGTCATCCACCCCCACTGGAATAACCTTCTTATTTTTCTGAGCACTGCGAGTTTTTAATGGAGAGAAATCTGGGGCCAAACCCACCCATGCGAGCCCCCATAGAAACCACTTTGTTACCCAAGGATGTAGGTATTGGAATGATACCCCCCCGACTCCGAGGCTAAAGACAGTTTGATCGATGGATCCCCCACAGTATCAGCAACCGAGACTGGCCCCTCCACAACGCGATTTTTGAAAAAGACAGGTATAGGTGTCTTTTTGACCATTTCAGAATACGAGGGTATATGTAAAACCGGTTCATGGAGAACATTATTAGGGTCAAAGAACCCGAAGGTTCGCAGGTATCGATCCCCCCATCCACACATGGAGTAGGGTCCATTGATGGTGGATCAGTATCGGAGGATAATATAATGGTCGATGTAGGGGAGACAAGGGCAGCAGGAGAAATCGACAACACAGGGGAAGGGTCCAATGGATGATCCTGCGTAAATTCCACAGCAAGAGTCGCATCATCCGAAATAGGGGAGTCATTTTCAGAATGTACCCGGGAGTCCCTCATAGAACCAGAGGCACTTGACAACAGAGGTGAAACACGACAGCGACCCAAATAATTGCCATTGTTGCCATTTTCCAGATCTAATGAATTTATAAATGAGATATCCAATTCATTCAAAGTATGAAAGAAGGTCGGGTCGTTTGTTTCCAACTTACGGAATAATGCCGAGTCCGGAACTGAGGGAAGTGAAACCCGGTTGGAGAAGCCATCGAGCCCACCCGAAGCATCCAGTTCCTTATCGCTACCATAATCGGAAGACCAAAATGGGTCCATCCTAGCTAGACGACTAGAAGTCGAAACCCCCTTACATTGCCGCCACATATGGTCGACCTGCTTGCACTTTGAGCATCGGAAGGGAATGCCCCAATAGTCAATGATCTGAGCCAACTTGCGGCCACGCCAATCAATATGAAGGACATCAATAAGTCCCTTTGTGATGTCCACCTCCACTAGCATCCGGCCAATGCGACGGTCAAAGCCACACAAATGCTCATCCTCCACATGAAGGAAGCGGCCAAGACTGTTGCGAATGGCTTCGAAAGACCCATGGTTCCATAGAGCAAGGGGAAGACTAGGTAGAAGCACCCAGAGATGACGCAGATGCACAGAGGCCGTGTCAGGGTCAAAATCTGTCTGCCATTTCTATAACATCAAGCTACCTGCTCCATATAGCCAGAGTTTGTTAAGAATGGTGGAACAGTGTGATTCCTATTGAAATTTAAACCCATACCATCGACGAGCCAACGCAAATACCTGAGGAGTATAACCACAAATGGGGGTCCATTCATTTTTAACCCAACCCACAATGTCCTTACGATGCATAGCATAATAAGAGAATTTCCCCACCAGAACCGTCACATTGAATTCCACCAGTTCTTCAAGTCCAATATCCCTGCCCATTGTTAGCCACGCCTCACCAGGTCTGCAGCAGTATTTTTCTTTCAGTCGTCGGGCCGACCGAGATTTTACCTGAGTTTTTCCCCTATGATCCACACACGGCAAAACTCGAGAGTTTTCAACAGATGGGTCCGACGCATCGTTGACAGCAAGAGCTCTTGACAGGGTCAAGTGACCCTTCTTTGATATCGACATGGAACGTGGAGACCCATGCCTCACCCCCTGACCAAGTGTCCATTTCCCCTTAAGCAAATTTTGGTAGTAATTCAGTTTAAATAACCTAGCTTCCTCTAAACGGTAGTAAAAAACCGTCAAGTTGTTGTCCACCAATGGGTGAGCATACTGAGAGTTATCCCCCATATTTCAGGGCTATTAAGTCCGAGGAAGTGTTAGACTAGTAAACAATAAAGTATGTAAGTTTGCCGAGAAACCAAAACCTCAGTGCATCTCCCCGGAAATGAAGGCACAACATAAACCCCCGGAATATACCCCTGCAAGGTAAGTGGCCGACCAGCTAGAGACCACAGGTAAAAAGATCTTTCCCAGAAATAAAAAACAAAAACTCTTAACAACCCCGCCGAGAGACGACAAGAGAAAAATAGCCGGGTTCAATAAACACAGAGTGTAACGCTAGTTTCAGGAAATCCGCCACCTGTTTATGGTCTGTAGTGGATAAACCCTAAAACGCCAAACACTGCACCATCACCAAAAACCCTAGTCGCTTTGCCTCGCTCCGCTCCATCCCCATCTAGTATAATAAGTTATGAGAGCGCAACACTCTTTGGAGAAGGTGCAGCCTTAGTTTAAAACCTTAATTACATTCTGAAGTAAACACACAGAATATCTATGTTTTGAAGTAAAGCCAAAGGGAGGGAATAGCCCTAATTTGAATTCTTGATAAAGGTCATTATGCATCATGTTTTGTTGGAATGAATCTAAGATAAGGCACAGTCCCTTTTTGTAGACTTTGTCTATTGTTTACATTCCATAGAGGTATAATTATCTTAAAGCTTATGCTCATCCATAGGTAGCGTAGCCTTTAGATTATATAAATATTGTTTATTTTGGACAAGAGTTGGTATGGCCTCTCTGTGTCCATTATCATCAGTGCTTGACTTACATATATATATATGTATTTGAAGAGAATAAGAGGGCACAACTCCTATTGTACTATAGTAGAAAGCAATCTCCTTGTTGAAAGTTTATAGAATCCTTTGGAATATGGGCAAGTAGAGTGTAGCTTGCTAGAATTTTATTATTTATTGAAAAAAATTGTTTAGTTTCCTACCGATGAGGGCGTCACCTAGAACTTACACATGTCTCCTTTGTAAAATTATTTCAATTAAAAATTGTCAATTGGTTGTATGGCAGTGTGGGTGTGGCCCAAATAATCGGCCTGCTTCTCTAGATCAATGTAGAACTACTCGTTTCAAGTCAAAAGGGGGTTAACCCTTGAAATTTGTGCGATTATTTGTTTCATATACATATTTGTACTATTGAGGTGTCTATGATGAGGGCGATAGATCTTGAGGCTTGTACAATCACTTGCACATAGTTTGCGATTACTCACAAGGTTTGGTCTCCCAGTGGAGAGGGTTCATACTACAAAACACTAGTACAAAATGATAAATAAATGACGAAAAAAACGACCAAAATACGCATATAAAAGACCACTTTTGATTCATCGACCACTAGTGGAAAATTAGCGGTCATTGATTACACGACCAAAAAAGTGGTCATATTTAACTTAGTCATTTATAACTTATCTTATGGTCATATATTTGGTTCTTAATTTGGTCGTATATTTGGTTCTTAATTTGGTCATATATTTGGTACTTAATTGTCACAATTAATGACCAAATATACGACCAAATTAACGATCCAATATATGACCACAAGATAAGCTATAAATGACCATGCTAAATATGACCACATTTTTTGTCACGGAATAAATGACTGCTAATTTGCCACCAGTGGTCGCTATTTGGTCTTTTTTTGGTCACTAATTTAGTCCTTTTTAACCGATCTTGCAATATCATTAGGGAATGGAGGAATCAAACCACCAACCTCCTGCTTATAAGGTATGCACTTTTCCATTGAGTTAGTACTCTTTAAGAATTTGAGAACCTAACTTACAAAGTCCTCTATAATGATAAAAAAGATCAATACATGCCTTTGAGTATCTAATGGTTGGAAAATGATGATAAATTGTATAAGTTCATAAGATATGATAATGTCCTGCAAATATTCATCTCGAAAAAAGAAATACTTTGCAAATCATAAGCCAACTTCAACCAAATACCAATAGAGGAATATATATTAAGTACATTCCATGTGTAATTGCCAAAAGCTCATGTTCTGAAGAACCTGATATTAAATTGTTTAGTAATGTAATAATATAGTTTCAAAATGGGAACATAACAAGTAAGTGATTTCTTGATTAGGTCTTTGGTGAGATACTATGAGAATAAACAAGAACAAGTAACGGGTTTCTTGGTTAGGTCTTCAGTAAGAGACTAAGAACAAAGAAGAACAAGCAACAAAATAATATATAGAAACTTTTGAGAAAATGTTCAAGTTGAATACTTGAACTAGTAAGCATTTAAAAGCATGTCAAGCGTTCCAAAACAAGCTTTAACATTGCATAGTCAGTTAAAATCCCATTTATTGAAGGTATAGGTTAACCATATATCAAATGATCTAAATATTTGATAAATAACATCTCACATGCTCATTGATTTGCCTTGAATGCATGCTTTCTTGATGCTTCAAGGTTTTTATCTCAAAATGTGAAGCTTGCCTTTGAAAAATAAGCACTACCAACAGATCAAAATTTCCATAAAATTTGTCAAACATAAGCAACAATATAAATGACAACTTAAATTTCCTAAAAATCCAACCATCTGGTGAGCTTGAATTTGTGGCAATATCTAAAAGTTAAAATTGATAAAACAATATCACTTCCATATTTGTTCTCAGGTGGAGATTTCCTTTTTCAACTTTGAAAGTTCACGCTTGATTAATGCTCCCCTCTGCATTCAACATAAGACGCTGTGAGATAATTTGACATTTTCCAACAAATTAAAAAAAAAAAAAAAACTACTCAATGTTTGCTCACTAATTCAATTTTTAAATAGCAGAAACATGGTATTTTGGTTTTGAGCTAGAGAGAATTCTTGAATTTTGTAAACAAACATCAAAAGAGATCAAGAACAAACCTTTATCTTAACCTGCATGATTTTGAATCTCTCAAAGTCGTTCAATTATGCTCTTCGCTTTTGCACAATTAATTTTAGACCCCATGAGCTATTCTCCCATCTCTTTTGAAATTGTGTTTATTGAATTGAAATCAAAACAATTACTATATAAAATTTAAACCAAAAAATAGTTATTATATAAAATTTAAACAAAAAGTTATCACATCACTGCCAAAATTCAAGATACCACATGTATTATCAAAATAAGGCTGGCCTAGCAAAAAATTTCATACCTGCAGACTCCATAGCCTCAATCAAAACTTTCTTCTTTGGTACTCTAGGAATATCAATCTTAATATATGTTAGTGAAAGCCTCTTAAAGTTCATTTGCGATCTCACCATCTTTGGTGCGTCAACCAATGCCTGTTGCAACACAAAATGGTTAGCAATAATTTTTTCTGTATCCCATCTTGGTGGAAAAGTGGACTTCAAATGATGAAATTGTCTAAAGCTCATTTAGGCAACCACCAACTAATAAAATAACAAAGTTCAATTTCTACTTTTTATTATAAGATCTGTTTTGTGCAAGCTCTGCACAAAAGATTCCAGGCTTTACACATTTCAATTGATCAAAATTGAAAATCATCTCACTTTCCAAGCATCATGACCCTAAATAAAATTTCATTATTACTAATTTATATTGATCAGATGATATATTTCACCACTATGCTATTTCAAAAGGGAATATATTCTCACTTTCATTTATTTACCTATTTCATTTAATTGATTTAAATGCATTGTCTAGACCCAGATTCATTTACTCAAAAGAATTTCAAACTCTTCACACAACTCCGTCAGCTAAACAGATCCAATATTAGCATGCCAATTCATATTTCAAGACAAAAATAAATAGTTCATATTAGGTATAAGTTTGCACCTGAGCTTTAAAGTAAACAAAAGAAAAAGGCATAAAAATCAAGATTTTCAAGAGTATTTTATACAAACTCCAAAATTTTTAAATTTGGCATTGGCATTGGTGTGGCGATTGATACACATCCATGCAAGTGTGTGTAGGGATAAATCAGTTCACAAGATACACATCTGAGTGAAGAAGTGTGCTTGCATATCATGAACCCTATGAGGACACTATGATTTTTTCTAGGCTCACAGTGCCTATAGCCAACACCAAATAACCAAGACAAGTTCATTAGGCACAAATATTATTCAAATGATACAAAGTTCTCCTGTCCCCACCAC
This sequence comes from Larix kaempferi, assembly GCA_027924585.1. Classification (NCBI taxonomy): domain Eukaryota; kingdom Viridiplantae; phylum Streptophyta; class Pinopsida; order Pinales; family Pinaceae; genus Larix; species Larix kaempferi. The sequence goes on along the minus strand of BSBM01000162.1, from coordinate 2,495,030 downwards.
TCTAAACAATGTAAATGGTACAATTTGAATGGTCCTAACAGTTAAGAACATGTGTTTCCTCCTAGGAGGTCACATGTTCAAATCCAGAAGGGTTAGGGTATGTACAGCTCCACAGACTTTAGAAGTCAAATCGCTGTGTAATGGGGATCCCTTGCACCACAAACAAGGGGGTCTCATACACTAATTTGGTGTCTGGCTTGGAAAATTTACTAATTCCGAGTACATTTGGACTGGCATAGTATTACCTCCCCTAAGCACATATTGTGTGTCCACAATGGTTGTGTTACAACTTTTCTATATAATAATAATAATAATAATCAATTCCTAAACTATATCTTGTTTTGAGAAGCCGATGTCTGGCCAATAAACTAGGTAAGAGAGGTCAAGACTTCATACACTGAATCCTATTTCATTTATCAATGGTTTCATTCACTAGTTCTGACTTTATTTTCAATAAATGTAACCTGGATTCTACTTGTATGTTGCATACTAGACTATTCTGCATTACTGCTTCTTCTCAATAACCAACAACTCATAAATGAATTTTTTTTTTGAGTTAGATTAATAACCAACTAACAAATCAAATAAAATTCAACGTTTGGGTATGATAACATACAACAAATGCAGAAACCCAAACATGTAACATTCATGAAGAACGAGGGTATAATACTGTGCCAGTCCAAATGTACTCTGAACTTGAGCAACAAAAACTGGAAAAACAAAGAGAAATAGATAAATAACTACAATAGTAATCAAATGCACCTTATAACTATGTCTGCTAAAATCCATTTCATTAATAAGACTACACTCCTGGTTCCACTTATTTAAATCTCAGTCTATGGTATTCAAAGGAACATTGTAATATATTGAGAAGTGAGATGCTTCTCAAATCAGCCAATCATGTGCCAAACTACCACACTACCATACCCAGACAACAAGATGCTTCTCAAATCAACCAATTATGTGCTGAACAATCTTTGTAGTTAATGTCAATTCATAGTGTTATTATATTTACATCAATGCAATATGTGTGTATTTCCCATTCGTTAACAACAAACTTAACTGAAAAATACATTGAATAAAAAGATTCACTATTTAAGAGGAACAAATAGAGAGGCAAGCTGAGGCTACATACCCGTTTCTGGTTGACAACATCGATAATTACAACAAGATTCCCATAGTTAGGACCATAGTTAACAAGGGTTACACGCTTGATCTCAACATAGCGTCTGTAAGGATGCAAACAATAACAGAAAAAAGTCAGAAAAACTAATAATGTTCTTTTAGTTTTTCCCTTCAAGGAACCTGCTAAAAAAGAGAATTTAAACTTTTGAGGATAATTATGGCAATTCCTCTGTTCAAGTACAATGGTTACCAGACAAAAACATTTAAAATAATTCTTGTTATGGGTTTTTTTTGTCCTATAAAAAAAAGGGGAAGAAAGAAGTACTTTCTCTCCTTAAAAATTTAAGATCTTAAAGTTCCCATGGAACATAGATGTAGAACAATTGTCAATTTCAGTGAAAGCAAGCATTAACAAAGAAAGAACAATTGTCAATTTTAGTGAAAGCGAGCATTAACAAAGAAATATGCATTGACATAGTGTCTGAAGGGATGCAAATGATAACAAAAAAAAACACAAAAACTAATTAGAAAACATCCGTTCTTTTAGTTTTTCCCTTCAAGGAACCTACTAAAAAGAGAAAACTTAAAATTTTGAGAATAATTATCGCAATCCCCCCGTTAAAGAACAATAGTTACCAGACAGAAACACATAAAATTATTCTTGTTATGGGTTTTGTCGTCCTATAAATAAACTGGAAGAAAGAATTACTTTCTCTCCTAAAAAATTTCAAATCATAAAGTTCCCATAGAACATAGATGCACAACAATTGTCAATTTCAGTAAAATATAGCATTAACAAAGAAAGATGCATTGACATAGTGGTAAAGCTCCTTAGATATGAAATGTATTTAAGAAGGCATTCCCCCGGCTTGGAAAAAAGAGCATTGCAATAAAAAGTTCCTGACTTGAATACTATATTTCTGAGAACTATATAAATAGGGAAAATTGACTTGTCAATAATCCTTGTGCACAATTCTAATAACAAACATATAAGCCTAATTCACCTGAAACTAGGGCATTAGGGAAGGTGGGGCCTGCAAGATTTACCTGAGACAATTGCTACTCTTGTTGCATCTTGTAAAGGATGCTAGGAGGGAGAAAATATTTCAAAAATTCTTGCATTGAGTCACATGAGTGGGTGGTAGGAAGAGGTTCAACTATTATAAAATTGTTGTCATTCTTGGAACTCCCACCTTCATTGTCCTTCACCTGTTCAGGAGTAGAATAGGAAATAGAAACAATGTATTGATGGAAATGGTAGCACCAAGACACTCAGCTTAATGTATATTGAGTAAAAAGGATGATAACATCAATTGAGCACTCATAAAACCTAAATTATTGCCTGTATGTTTGGATTCTGGAGTAGGGGGCAAGTTGCTTGAGATTTAGACAACATTTCATGTGATAAAGGAATGTTTGCAAGATTTATCTGAGACAATGTCTAAGCACGATGCATATTTGTAAAGGAGATGGGAGGGGAGGATGACCTTACTCAAAATTTTCCCTCGAGTCACAAAAGATGGAGGTAAGAAGAGGTTCAACCATGATAAAATTGTTGAGTCAATAGTGTTGTTAGGGAAATTTTCCTATAGCAGGGGTGAGACTACCAACGTACTGGGGTAAAATATAGACATACAAGGTTCTGCAAGTACAATTATTATGAAAAGAGATTAGGGTTAGGAGGATATGTACCTTATTTAGTTTGATCCAAGTCTCTCTTCTTGCTCTCTAATGCAACAACCTGCAAAAACATTCAACAAAACCTTCCTCATACCAATTTGACTACAAATAAAAAATTGATATTTATAAGAGAATAAAACATCAAATTGTAATCAGATCTGAAACATACATGAACAAATCTATTTGGAAAGGGAAGAATGTCCAATATTTATTAATGAATGAAGCAAGTACATCAAATTACTTTCCTTCAATTATGGCACTTCATGAAACCAAGATTCAAGGTCTTCTACTCCTCTTCTCCAAGGATCCCAACCTCTGATCAGATGTGCTAGGGTTTATAAGAAACTAGGGCACAAGTGAGGGGGATGTGAATCCAAATTCCTCCAGCATAACACTATAATGAGATTCATCTTTTTCATGGTCCCTCTCCCTCTCTTATATAGCAAATGGAGAATATAGGGTTGAGGAGGAAGTAGTTACAACTTAAGAGGAGGTTCCAAAACCACTCAAACCAACCATTTTTCGCGATTATATATATATTTTTAGTGTTTCTGAGGTACCCGCAAATTTTCCATGGAAAAGGCATGGGTACCCGTGACTTTACCATGTGAAACCTGCGTTTTTTTTGGAAAACTCGTGGGTTAAGAAGCCTTCCACCCGCGTTTTTGTGAAAAAATGGTTAAAAACAACCTTTTCTGGGGGTTTTTTGGAGAAGTTTTGGTCTCCAAAATTGTTCCTGAGGTTCCTATATATCAAATGGGCCATGAATTAGGTATTGCCATACATATAAAGTCCCAAATATGGCTCTTCCATCCACAAATGTCCTTTTGTGTGATTCATAGTAATCTCATGAAGTGTCGTCATGCGACCAAAAGATGTAAGTGTCGTCACAGATGGAGAAGTGCTTATTTTGGCTATAACAGATAGGTCAGACCTTTTACCTTTGTTGTCTTTTGTCTCTTCGGAAGAAGAATGAAGATGGTAGTGTTGTGAGGACAAGCTGAAAATTAAGGAGAACAAGGAAGGAGATGAGAGGCGTTGGTTGTTGGAGAGTAAAAAGGAGAACAATCATGAATTCTGAATGGTTGTTGGCCAGAATAATTGCAACCATCCCACTATATTTTATTTTTTTATGTTATTCAATTGATGGATGTTTTAATACATGCAGTATTTGAAAAAGTAAAATATCATGACAGCTGTGGGATTTAACCCTCGCACCTTATTGTTTTATGTTGGTCAATGGATGGATGTTTTAATAGACACAATATTTGAAAAAGTAAAATATCATGACAGGAAACAATTGAAAGAGATCCTACAATCCTCAAAGAAGATCAAGTCGACGATGTTTAAAGAACAAAAGAAATATATATTTTCACCTTAGCGAGAAGAGGAAACAAAGCATTGTTCTTCATACTATATTCTAAGTGCAACTACAAAGTTAAAGGACAAAAGCAAAATTAGAAAAGTATTTTAATTTTTGTTTTGAGCCCGACGTAAATCGAACATGCAACCTTCTGATCTGGAGCCAAACACTTTCTTAGCCGTAATTAGATTATGATGTGGCATTGTTGAGATAAGAAAGTAGATCAAGGTTCAACTCAAGCCAGTTAGGAGAAGGACAATAAGCTAAAGCACCAAAACAAAAGGAGTATTCAACAATCTTGTCCACAGTGCAACCACTGGTGAATATGGTGATAGCCCAGAGGAATATGGGTGAAGCAAATCTCCTCAAGAGAGTGGGTTATCTGATGTCTATTATTTTTATTGAAAATAAAATTTTGTATATGTGCATCCTAATGGAACTTTAATTCCCCGGTGAGGTTGACGAAACTTGAGCTACCCTACAAGGTTCCATTCTCACCGTGGTCTGCCCCAACCCAAATGGAATGTTATAAAGAGATGAGGCCATGACTAAGTCAAGATTGAATATGGTCGAATAAAATCCCATAGGACCTAGCATCTAAACCAAAGGAATTTCGTGTTACGCAATGCAGTCCCTCGAGGTGTGTCTATGGATGCAACTACTAACAAACAAATATATCCATGTACAAGTCACTTTTTCAAGATCAATTGAGCGAGGACAATATAGGAAGTATGGTAACAAAAAGGAGAATTTTGTTTTCAAATTACATGGAAATTAACATAAACCAACACTGCAAGGTGAGCTATTTTGGATTGTAATGATATAGTGTAATGTTCCCAATGAGAAATTAGGAATATTATCTCCAAGGTTTCAACTTTAATTATGTTGATTTTCAACTTTTCCCCAAGCAATGGCTTATGAAGCCTTATGAGATGCTCTCGTTCAACAATAGTGGAGTGTATGTATATTTATGATGTCCATTAAAGGTGTGAAACTCATCAAAGTGTTTAGATTCCACTGATATGTGTTCCAAATTAGATCTGATATAAAATTGGAAGCTGGTAAAGAAACTAGGAACACTAGTTCAATTTTGGCCACACTGAACATGAGGTTTCCAACTCTTCCCAAAAACTACCAGAGCAACTCGAATTCTCCCAATATAAATTTAATGGAATAAAATAGACTCAAATGAAAATATCTGACCCATTGATATACTCTAGAGAACTTCTAAATAAGTATGAAAGACACCCTCTCAAGACTAGTGAGAAACTAGCTCGATTTCCCCCATATTGGAATACTAGTTTTTTAACTTGACCCAAACACTTTCCAATCAGCCCAAGTATTCCCAAATAGATCCAATTCAAACATGGCACTACAAAATCAACAAAAATAATTTAATAACATACTTTAGGGAGTTGATATGAAAATTCAATACACATTGTGTTAAGATTGCTTAACCATACTAGCAGATTTGCACATAAATCACCCATAAGCTTGAACATTGAACACCATATAATGAAAAGATCTGTAAATATTTATTATGAATGTAGGGTAACAATAAATCTACTGATTACAACAATATGGCTCTTACAAAATCTCTAAATATAAGAAATATATAGATAGAAAAGTAGTGGTGCGCTCCTCGACCATAAGAGATGTCGAATAGAGTAGATTTAGTAAAATGATGATATCTCAGGAATACGAAAAACCTTTTTGAGTGAAAAAAGTTTTTCCCATTGTAAATGATGCTATGAATGCAATGGAATAGGTCTCATAGCCCATAATTTCTCACAAGTATCGAAACCAGAACCTCCATTTCGACCCACCAATACCGGTCCAAGATTTAAATCGATAAAAAGAAACGAGGTTCCAAATGATAAGAATTAGACCCCACTATTGTATATGAACATATAACCTGAAATAAATCTATGTAGATAAATATTAAAGTGATTTCTCCCCTCAATAATTAGATGTAATGAAGCACAATTAAAAGATCTAAATGATCTCCTCCTCTCTAATAGCTTGGGTGGAAACTTTCACCACCAAAACTAGATCAATGGCAGTGAAGGTAAACACCCACCGTGCAATGGAAAAGATAAGCTCACCAAGAGTGCAAAAAAACAACAATGGTCCAAAATCCCTTTCACTTGTGTCTTCATCCCTTTTATAAATCTTCATGGAGCATTTCTCCCTCATTCTAGAATTCTCTCACAAATATTCAATAAAATATTAATAAATGTTATTTTTATGAGAGAATGACACATTATAACTCATTTAATTTCTATCTAATGTTATTTGGCCAAATAATGACTCCATCTACCTTGGAAATTTGAATTTGAGAGGCTTAGCTTGATTTTGGGAAGTTACATTAGCATGTGGGCCCACCCTTCTCCTCTCGTGCCTTCCTTGGCTAAATTTAGGACTTGCAACATGCCATAGGTTGTCATAAGTTGTGATAAGATTTCATAGGACCCTATTCTTGCCATAAGTTGTCATAGATGTCATAGGTTGTCATAGATTCTGCCATTGACTCAAAATAGCCCTATGACTCTTCACCTTCCCCATGGGAGTTACTTATCTCTCCAAATTCGAATTTGAGGATGGTTCCATGTGTGAAGGAGGAATATTCCCTCATGTGGACCCCAGATATCCACTTATGCACCCCTAAGTCCAGCTAGGACCCCATGCCACTTTATTTTGTAGCAATTTATGATTTCTCCATAATTTATTGGCCTATTTTCCACCATCAATTTAGAATTTAGAATTTCCGTGAGAAACTATAGGCCTTGGGGTTAAATATAAATATTTTAATTTTCCCACATAACCATTAGGAATTGGAGAGGCCAATTTATTTGCTTATCTGAAAATTATTTAACTGGGGACATTACAATCCTCCCCACCCAAGATTGCTTGTCCTCAAGCAATTTCAAACATGGATGTTGAAGAACCTGCTTTCCTTCCAAAACTTTGAGTAGGTGCACTCATGTACTGCTATTGTTTGTTTCCGAAAGTAAAGAGATGTGTATTTTATTTTTTCATATTGATATATCTTATGACATCACCACTAAACACCAAAAGATTAATTAAATCCATCAAAACAAAATTTGCACAATTAATCTTTACCTATTTCATATTTTGGAAACCCTTTCTGAACTTTCAACCTTTTTGCTCACTGTATAATTCTTTGAAGTTGCCACTGAGTTGCCAAAAATTGAGTCTTCAAGATTCCAAGATCATTTCAGAGAGGAACCACCATGCTTGTTGTTGCACTACTCTGATTACAATCACCTTCTCAAGTGGTGACTCAATCTCCCATACTGCTTGATGCCCCCCAAAATTGAAACCAACGAGTCCAAAAATGATCCCAGGGTCCCAAATGATCATGATACATGCATGGTGTGAAATTTATACTATGAAATTCCATGAACACCAAGCATGTGAAATCTGAATCCATCTCTCAAAATTTCTCCCACATAGGAAACTGGGACACTTATTTGCAAAGATGAACTCAAACAACTGAAGGTTGGTTTTCTCTCTCAAACCAACAATTGAACTGCTGCTCCAAGTGAGATGAAACCAAGCAATACCAGGATCCCATTGCTTGAATTGCATCCTTCCAAACATCATGAGTTCAAAATATAGATCATCAAAGCACATAAAAACATCATACAAATGTACATCAAGAAGGTACCTCATCAAAGAATCATGAAAGTGCTTGTACATCCAAGTAAGTAGATCATCATGTGACAAGTGCATACAAGTACCAGGTGACAAATAAAATATGATCCAATGACATAGATGAGCATCCCATGTCCTATAATGCTTCTCCAAAAGGATGTAATATGCATCAAAATAATCAACCATCTGTTCTTTCATCCAAGAAGTGAATGAAGAACCTTCGCAAAAATCTGAACCAAGTAAGGAGCAAAGAAAACAAGGAGACTTAAAGTGGCTCAAAGATGTTTCATACATACACCCATGAATGTGAGAGTCATAAAAAAATAACAAATGATGTGGCTTCCAATAATAATGTGCTCCAATCATAAATCTCTTCACCCAAGTATTGGATGAAGTTCCTCCAACATCAAATGAACTAAGCAAGGAACATGAAAAATCATGAGTCTTCAAGTGACTCAAGTGAACATCATAGGTTCATCCATGTATATGTGTATCATCATAAGGTAACAAAGGATGTTGCTGCAAATGTAAATTATAAGGTGCTCTATTCATGTCATCATCAAAAGGAGAGATAGGAGTTTCATACTCCTCATGGGGCACCATCAGAAAGAACCCTTTCACCCATACTTCATTAGGATGAATTATGCAAAATATGGAAGTATAAGATGTAGGAGAATGAACCAACTCACCCAAATGATCAAAAAGTGTAGAAGTTTCATCATGTGAAGGATCCAAAGGGGTACGATCATGCACCTCCCTCAAAAGTGCGAAATTTTTCTCATAGGTTGGTTCCAAGGTAGAGGAATAATGCACTTCTTCAAAAAGTGCATAACCATCATCAAGAGGTCACTCAAGTTCCTCTTCCACCAAATCAAGTGATTGGATCTCATCAAGGTCATCTTCAAACACATCAAGCACATGCAAATTTCCATGTTTATCATGATCCACCATGTCATGAGAATCCTCCAAGCAATCTACCATATGACAATTTGAAACATAGGAGGAAGAAAAATTATCTTCCAACCTCTCAACAAGTTGCTCATTTTTAATTTTGAGCTTATTAATATCCTCATTATTCTTCAAGTATGCATCATGTAACAATTCATTAAGCTCAACCAAATTGTTTCTATAAAAAAACGAAGACATGAAATTACCTTTGATGTTGCACATTGCTCTTTGAATTTTTTCCATGTCTTCAAGGAAGGATGTCTCCTCAAATGAAGTAGCTCTCCAACAAGAATTTGACACCAATGCTTGAGTGTCATGGAGATTCTTCAAGGCCTCTTGAATCTTCTTTTCATCCATATTCAAGGACCCTGCAAGAAAATGAGGTTCTTGCAAATGAACTTCCTCTTCTTCTTCCTTCTTGCTTGGACCAACTTCATGAAGCTCAAGTGGTGATGGGGAATTTGATCTTGGTTCTTCTTCAACTTATACAAGGTCTACAAATCCATGGTCAATGGAACTTTGGCTTCAAGCAACAACTTCAAAAGTGATCTCTATGTCACCAACATAGAGGTGTGAGCACCCATCAGTAGGTACTCCTTCACAATTCAAGTATCCATCAGTAGATGATTTTTGATCCATGTCCAAAGTAGAATGGGTCTCAGAAGGATATTCAGTAGTTTCAATGGAATATTCTTCTTTATCATGTGATGTTTCTTCATATTTTTCAAATTCAATTGGGGGTGAATTTCGATCCTCTTCATGTGATTCTTCTTATGCTTCACCACCTACAAAACTAGGTGGCTCATGGGTCTCCTCCTTTTCACTCAAGCATATATGATTTGCTCTCCAAGGTATTTTGCAAGAAGGGAATAGACCTTTCTTCACTAACTCCTCATATTCATTATTGGGCCTATATACAAACACCCAATCGGCAAAGTCTTAAAAAAGAATGGCCTTCTTTTTCTTTCCCATCAAAGAAAGATATGCCTGATATTGTTGAGGCAAAGTTTTACATGTTGCTCTCAATACTTTTAATTCATTCATAGGATTAGCCTTTGGTGGTATGACAAATTCATATTCATCATACACAAGTTCATAAAAATAACCCTCATTCCTTATGAAATTGTAAGAAGTGATGAATGATGGCACCTCTTCCTCATACCATTCACATTCTTCTTCATATTGCTCACAATCATCTTCATATTGCTCATAAGAATTGTACTAATATGGGTCATCATAATAGTAAGACATGGCTGCAACTTCTTCTTCAATGGATGATATTAATGCACATGTGCAAGGACTATGATTTGATACCACTATAATGTTCCCAATGATAAATTAGGAATATTATATCCAAGGTTTCAACTTTAATTATGATACCACTATAATGTTCCCAATGATAAATTAGGAATATTATCTCTAAGGTTTCAACTTTAATTATGTTGATTTTCAACTTTTTCCCAAACAATGGCTTATGAAGGCTTATGAGATGCTCTCGTTCAACAACATTGGAGTGTATGTATATTTTTGGTGTTCATTAAAGGTGTGAAACTAATCAAAGTTTTTAGAGTCCACTAATATGTGTCCCAAATCATATCTTATATAAAATTGGAAGCTAGTAAAGAAACTAGGAATACTAGTTCAATTTTGGCCACACTGAACACGAGGTTTCCAACTCTTCCCAAACACTACCAGAGCAACTTAAATTATCCCAATATCTATTTAATGGAATAAAATAGAGTCAAATGAAACTATCTGACCCACTGACATACTCCAAAGAAATTCCAAATAAGTATGAAAGACACCCTCTCAAGACTAGTGATAAACTAGCTCGATTTCCCCCATATTGGAATACTAGTTTTTCAACTTGACCCAAACACTTCCAATCAACCCAAGTATTCCCAAACATATCCAATTCAACCATGAAACTAAAGAATCAAAAAATATAAATTAATAACATACTTTAGGGATATGATATGAAAATTTAATACACATTCTCTTAAGATTGCTTAACCATACTAGCAGATTTGCACAGAAATCACCCATAAGCTTGATCATTGAACACCATATAATGAAAAGCTATGAAAATATTTATCATGAATGTATGGATAAAGTAAATATATTTATTAAAACAATATATGTCTCTTAAAGAATCTAGAAATCCAAGAAATATAGAGATAGAAAAGTAGTGGTGCGCCCCTCCACCAGAAGAGATGCCGAATAGAGTAGATTTAGTAAAATGATGATATCTCGGGCATACAGAAACCTTTTTGAGAAAAAAAAAGTGTTTCCCATTGGAAATAGTGCTTTGAATGAAATGGAATAGGTTTCATAACCCATAAATTCTTATAAGTATCAAAACCAGAACCTCCATTTTGGCCCACCAACATTGGTCCAAGCTTTAAATCAATAGAAAGAAACTCCAAATGATAGGAATTCGACCCCACTATTCTATATGAACATATGACCTGAAATAAATCCTTATAGATAAATATGAAAGCGATTTCTCCTCTCAATAATCAACTACAATGAAGCACAATGAAAAGATCTGTATGATTTCCTCCTGTCTACTAGCTTGGGTGGAATCTTTCACCATCGAAACTAGACCAATGGTAGGGAAGGTAAAAACCCACCATGAAATGAAAAAGATAAGCTCTCCAAGAGTGAAAAACAACAAAAATGATCCAAAACCCTTTCACTTGTGTCTTCATCCCTTTTATAAATCTTCATGGAGCATCCCCCCCTCATTCTAGAATTCTCTCACAAATATTCAATAACATATTAATAAATGTTATTTTTACTAGAGAATGACACATTGGAACTCATTTAATTCCTCTCTAATGTTATTTGGCCAAATAATAACTCCATATACCTTGGAAATTCGAATTTGAGAGGCTTAGCTTGATTTTGGGGAAGTTACATTAGCATGTGGGCCCACCCTTCTCCTCTAACGCCCTCCTTGGCTAAATTTAGGACCTGCAACATGTCATAGTTTGTCATAAGTTGTCATAGGACCTGATTCTTGTCATAAGTTGTCATAGATGTCATAGGTTGTCATAGATTCTGTCATTTACTAAAAATAGCCCTCTGACTCTTCACCTTCCCCATGGGAGTTACTTATCCCTCCAAATTCGAATTTGAGGATGGTTCCATGTGTGAAGGAGGAATATTCCCTAATGTGGACCCCACGTATCCACTTAGGCACCCCCAAGTCCAACTAGGACCCCATGCCACTTCATTTTGGAGCAATTAATTATTTTTCCATAATTTATTAGCCTATTTTAAACCATCAATTTTGAATTTTGAATTTACATGATAAACTATAGGCATTGGGGTTAAATATCAATATTTTAATTTTCCCACATAACCCTTAGGAATTGGATAGGCCAACTTATTTGTTTATTTGAAAATTATTTAATTGGGGACATTACATATAGCTTATGAAGATTATAATATGATTTCTCATGAAAGTAGTGACTATATGAATAATCTAGAAAGCGACCCACCCATAGATCATCAGGTTCAGAAGAATATTTTGTAAGAAAATCATAAAAATCTATCCTATATATTGATAAAATACTTCTTTCAAACAAATACATAAAACAAAATAACTAACCAAATTGATATAATTAAGGTAATACCGCAGAAAAATGATCTCTTAATGCCCTACAAAAAATGTTCATATAGAGTAGATAAGTTGATTTATTCTGCCTCATGGAAAACACGGTCCAAAACATTAAGCTGTCGACTCCAATACAAAACATAAGCCCTTGCAACTCGAACACAAGAACATGTCCACGATATAAAATCCATATAACAAGGATTTTAACAACCTTTGGAGATATAAAATGATCCTATGAAAAATGAATTCGTATAACTGGTTTTTAGATCTAAGTATGCGTGAAATGTAGCATTATTACTATCCATACATTACAAAACTATCTTTAGGGATAGAAAAAATGGCTACGGTAAAAATCATAACAGAAAATACAAACAATGAGAGGCATGGAATCCTAATCATGATGTCTTTGCACTCTACTCTTGATTCCCCTGCTCCATACGGCCTTGTTCAACTTCACATCGAGCCTCATGTCAATGGTTCCATGGGATTCTGGGGAAATTTCCGGATCTCTTTAACAACCTTTGGCCTTTGGGGCCATTTTCTTAAAACTACTGCAGATGAAATGTACGCGAATAAATTCTTAAAACCTCCAAAATTTCTCAACCCTAAACCTAAACTTGAAAATTTCTAAAATAAGTACGATTAATACAAAACTTTCTTAGAGAGGTGTGAGAAAATCTATATGAAAATTCCAAATCTTAAACAGATTGAAAAAAAAATGTCATATGTGAATACATGTAAGGATTTTTAGGGTTTGATGTACCAAGCCCCTTGCCTTCGACCCGTGATCTCCACTTTCTAGTACTGTAGGGCTCCGCCACCTAGTTCTGCAAGGAATTTTAATTCGTATGGCAAGATTTTGGTTTAATGTGAAGGAGATGAAAGCATGAATGGCCTATCTCTCATAACTCATAACCATGGAATACCTACGAGGATCCTACACCATATGGTTTTGAGCATTGGGTTATAGGTCGGTGACTTTTTGATGTTTGTTATTATTATTATTATTTTTTACGAAAACAGTTATAATTTTTTAATTAGATTCTGGCTAAAAAGATGCCAGGGGCTTTACAATCAATATTCAAGCTTTCTAATCTGGTGTTCGTTTCCAGCCTTTGGCTTATAGCCTTGAAATACAAAATCCAGTTTCCTATATCCTGGAAGGCTTGGTGCTTAGCTAACACATAACAAAGGGAGGCCTATAAAGCAGAAACATTCACACAACTAGTTAAATTGGACATAGCAGACAGAGAGTAGAATGTCTCAGAGGTCCACGAGCCTTTGGAAGGGGTGTGCCCTACTGTTCTCCAAGCTTGGATAATGCTTTTGCTGATAGCTTTGATATCTTGACGATCTTTTTGGTGAGTTCCTCGACCTGGGTTTCTAGCTTGCTGATGCGTTGGCCCATACTTCCAGTAGTGTTGGCAACGTCTTTGAAACCAGTATGAAGATATTTGGTGAGCTCCTCTATGAGGTCTTGGATTTCACTGTTCAGGGATTCCCAGCACCATTTGTTGGTCATCTCCTTGACCTTCTCCAGCTCGGCCTTCATGGCCGCTAGTCGTGCTTCCGGAGTGAGTTCTGGCTATGATGAAGAGGCCATTTTCCTTATGCCTCAAGGAAGAGAACGCATCTCTTAAATATTGCATAGCTCTTTGTAGGAGGCTAGCACAGTAAAACAGGATGAGAATGAAGATCAGCGGAGGATTTAGGTTTCAATTATAGCCATCAAGGTCTTCTTGGTCACCTGGAGCCCGTGATTTCCTTCTGTTATTCTCGGGACAGAGGATCTTTGAGTGAAGATCTCTTTTCTTCTGGCATTTGCTGGAATAATTGACGCCTTCCTGACTTACGACAGAGTCATTTGACTTGGCCACATGAAGTGTCAGGTCTGAGTGTGACCGAGGACTAGGGGATTGAGTTGAATGAGATTTCTCCATTCACATTAGCAGACTCTTGCTCAAGAGGATGCCTCGGTTGGCCTCGGCATCTGCAAGGCTGTTGAGATTCCTTAGGACATGGTACATCCCGATTTTTCTGAATTTGGACAGGAGGAGAATAACCTTCTTATACCTTTGGGATAGGAGAATGTTTTATGGCTTCTTCTTCATGCAAATCTCCTGGACAATGATTTTGGAATCGCCAAAGATAGCTAAATTATGAATGTTAAGATTGCTTGCTAGATTTAGACCTTGCCATAAAGCCAGTATTTCTGCTTGGTTGTTTGAAGTGGATCCGAGACCCCATGCATAGGTTAGGTGAATTCTTCCTGTAGGCTCGAGCAGGACTCCTCCTCCTCCAGCTTGACCGGGGTTTCCTTTCGAGGCCCCGTCGAAGAACAAACACCACTCTTCAAGATCTGATCTCCACTTGATAAATTCTTGTTCATCCAACCTGATTTCCCACTTGGACTTTTGAAGGGCCTTGGTTTCTTCTCTTCTTTGGTGGTTCGGGGCGAAATCCTTGAGCCAAAGATCTTCCTCTGGGTTTAGCGTGACTGAGTTATTCAGGAAGGGCTTGGAGTTTAAGGTTTCAGTCATCATGGATCAAATTTTAGTGGCCACTTGAGGAGGGGTTCTACTTTTCTCCTTGAAAATTCTATTGTTTCTCTCAAGCCAAATCTTCCAGCAAAAAAATTTAGGAGCCCACATCCAACAGATGTTGAGGAGGTTCTTCTTGTTCAGGGGAAAGGGGGACAGAGAAATCCATTTGCTTAGCAGCTCAGTGATAATAGGGGGGAGGATGAGGTTTATGTTGCCTGAGAAGAGTCCCCATACTTCTTTTGAGAAGACTAGTGGAGGAAGAGATGATCAGCTATTTCCTCAGCTTCCATGCACAAGGGGCAACGTGAGGGCCCCTCCCAGCCTTTCTTTTTTAAGCTCTCACTGGTCATAGTACTTTTATGCAGCAGGGTCCAGATGAAGATATCAATTTTGGGAACATAAGGGAAATTCCAGAGGGATTTCCAAGGGGCAGGATCTGGAGAAACCCAGGGCACCGCTTGAATGGATGAATAGCCTGCTGCAGCTGTGTATTTTCCAGTAGAGGTTCCCCATCCTCTCTTGTCTTTGGCGTTGGTTCTGGAAGGTGAATTCCCTTGAAGATCGTCCAAGAGGAGCAAGGCTTCTTCCTTTAACCTGTCAGGATAGTCCCCAAGGTTCCAATTGTTCCAAGAACCTTTTTCATCAGAGTTCCAGGCAGAGATATCCCATAGCGTGCTACAATTTCTGTTATGAAGCCAAGATTTGATGTTCTACAGGCCTTCCATGTGGTCTAAGGAGTGAGAGCCGAGGATGGGGTCCTCCCAGATATTTATTTTTTTCCTGTTGCCCGGGATCCAGGTAAGATTTTCCTTGAAGTGGTTTAGGGCCCTTAAGCATAGGGAGAAGATCAGAGATCCTCTCAGAACCTTTGGGGGATTCTCAAGGCATCTGTCCATGTGTCCATTAAAATATTTTTTGCAGAGGACTTGTTTACTCCATGAGTTTTTACCCGATATCATGTTCCACGGGATTTTTCCACCCATTGCAAGGTTTTGGGTGGCCACATCTCGGATTTGAAGGCCTCCTTCTTGTTTTGGTTTTTTGATTTTTCCCCAGCTAACTAAATGGAGTTTCTTTTCATAGTTTCGGCTTCCTTCCCAAAGAAAACAATGCAACAACCCATCTATTTTGTTCGTTATGGCTTTGGGAGCAAGGAGAATAGAGATCTGGTAGATGGGGAGGCTAGTAAGCACTGAATTCATCAAAATGACTTTCCTTGCTTTATTTAGCCATATTCCCCCCCATGACTGGATTTTGGCCTTTAGCTTATCTAGGAGAGGTAGCCAATGACTTACTTTGGGAACTACTTTGAAGAGCGGGATGCCAAGATATTTGAAGGTATCCCAAGTGGTGGTTCCCTCCATATCGAGAATCCTTGATATTTCCAACATTTCACGGGGGGAACAGTTCCACCCAAATATCTTGCTTTTGTGGAGGCTTATTTCACTACAGGATCTTTCTTTATAATAATCAAGTTCTGCTTTGAAGTGCCTTGCTATGATGATGTTGGTTGCTCCCAGCAGAAGGGTGTCATCAGCAAACTATGCATGGTTGATGTCCTTGACCTTGGGGACCATTCTTATGCCTGAAAGAGATCTGATCTGAAGGCAATTTTCCAAATGGAAGCTAAGAACAGAGGCTTGGATGACATAGAGCAGAGGAGATATAGGGCAGCCTTGCCTTAAGCCTCTTGAGGCTTGGAAAAAGTTTGTTGGGAGGCCATTTACCAGAGGAGCTATCCATGGGGCAGAGATGCAGGCTTTGACCCATTCTATAAACTTCTTATTGACTCCTAAATTTCTCATAATTGCAAACAGGAAGTCATGCCTGACTTTGTCAAAGGCGTTAGCCAGATAAAGATTCACAATCATACCTTTCTCTTTCTTCTGATAGCTTGAGTGGATGGCCTCTTGGACTAAGATGATGTTGTCCAGGATTTGCCTTCCTTTAACAAAGCCTCCTTGGTTTTCAGGGATCATCTTTGGAAGAAGCTTTTTGAGCCTGTTAGCCATAACTTTGGTGATGATTTTGTACCCAGTGTTGCATAGAGAGATGGGCCTAAATCTACTGAAATTCTTTGCTCCTTTCTCTTTGGGGATAAGGTCTAAGAAATAAGAATTGGTGCTACCCCCTAGCTTGGCACATTTCTAGGATTTTTTGACCATTCTGTAAAGGTCCTTTTTTATTATATCCCAGCAAGAAGTGTAGAAGCGAGCTATGAACCCGTCCGGCCCAGGGGCTTTATCAGGATCCATACAGAAAAGGGCCTTCTTTATCTCACAGATATTTACTGAGATGTTCAAGATATGGTTGTCATCCTCATTAACCAGATTGGGGACCTCTGAGAGAGGGTAGCTAGCTTGATCCATAGTCTCACTATCAGGGGTTGAAAACAGATCTTTAAAGAAGGAGTGAGCCGTTTCTTTGATTCCTTTGAAGTCTTTTATGGTTTGATCTTGGAAATGAATTTCGGTAATAGAATTGTAGTTTTTCCTGGCTTGGGCTTGCTTGTGGAAGAAAGAGGTGTTTCTATCCCCTGCTTGGAGCCAGAGAGACCTCGATTTGACTCTCTAATAAATTTCCTCTTCCCTACAAGCCTTATGAAGAGCTTTTTGGAGCTCGGCCTCCTTATTGAGAAACGCTTGATTGATCGGATAATCTTCTAGAGTTAATTGATGAAGATCCAAGGTCTTCTGAATTCTTTTCCTTTTAGCAGAGGGAGAGTTCAGTTTCTTGGCCCAGGCTTTAAGAGAAGCTTTGAGCCTTCTAAGTGTTTCTTCCCAGACAAAGAAGGGAGACCCGGAGACTGATTCTTTCCAAGACTCAGAGACAAGGTCAAGGAAACCTTCCTGACTAACCCAAAGGGGGTTGAACCAGAAAGGGATTGGGCCCAGGATTTTCCCAATGGTGAGAGAGAGCGATATTGGTTTATGGTTCGAGGTATAGTGCGGGAGAATTTTGGAAGATGCTAGAAGCCCCAAGGTTAAGAAGGAGGATTGGATTAGAAATCTATCAAGATAGAAAGCTATGTGGTCAGGCCCTATTCTCTTGTTTGACCAGGTGAACTTCCCTCGATCAGGTTTGATATCTTCCAGTTCCTAGTCCATAATAAGGTCTTCCACCCATTCTATTGGGTCTCAGACTGGCGAACCCCCCTTTTTTTCAGCTAATGAAAGGGTAACATTGAGGTCTCTAGCAATTGCAATGTTTTCAGAGCCAAGGGGATTAAGATAGTGTCTTATGGAGTCCCAACAATCTTTTTTTTTCTAATAACAACACAGGAACATACAAATTAAATAAACTCACTTGGTGACCAGAATCATTGTGGAGCAGCTTTGTGAATAACTAGTGGGTGGAGCTTTCTTCTTCCACCGGTTCGAGCTTCGAGGAGTCCCAAAAGGTGGCTATTCCTCCTGATGCCCCCCTTGCGCTTACAACTTTCCTGGTCCTTTCTTCCAGAAGGTATTACTAGTTCGGAGGAGATCATCTTCCTCCAGTTTTGTCTCCTGGATTAGGAGGACTTTTGGCCCTGTCATTTTTACTAGATCTCTTAGGGCTTCTTCTTTTAGTTTGTTACCTAGTTCTCTACAATTCCAGGAGACGTACTGCATTATTTACCTGAGTGAGAGGGTTGGCCCCCTTTCTGGGGTTTGCCTTGCTTCATCCCAGATCTGGTGTTCATCATTTCTAGAATAGTTTGCTGAGAGCCCTGTACCACGTCCTTGTACGATTGATCTTCCCTTTTTTTTTCTCAGTTTTTCATCCTCTCTTTGGTTGGTCCGGAGTGCCTTGAGGGATACTTATTTCGGTATCCCCATCCTTAGAGGATTCGGCCCCAGTTTCTGACCCGAACCTTATATGCTCTTTTGAGGGATTTCCTGAGGCCAATGGTGTCGGATTTGGATCTGCATGTACCTTGGGATCTTGTACCTCTACTATTTCTGGTGTTTCCTTTGAAGCGGGGGTTTCCTTTGTTCCTTTCTAGTTATCTGGCTTAGGGTTAGTTTCCTTCGATGGTTCCGGGGCTTTTTTTTCCTTTGTTTTTGAGGTTGCTTTTCCTTTCTTTACTTTCTGCCATCCTTCTGCATCTTCTTTGTCCGTGGGTTGCATCTTGGGGCAATTTCTTTGGAAGTGGCCATGTTCCTGATAGTTCCTACATTTGAAGGGTAGATGTTCGTAATCTAGCCTTTGGTAATGGGACCAGGATCCTACCGTTAACTTCATAGCTTATGGAAGGCCTGCTTCAAGATCAACGTCTATGCATATTATTGCACAGGTGTATTGGCCCTTGTTATCTGCTTTGTCAATGAATCTCCCTACCCCATTTCCTATTCTCTGCAGAGTGTCGTAGTTCCAGCAGTGAACAGGCAGGTTGGGCAACCTGACCCACACTGGGACTTCTTTGGGAAGATCAACCGAAGGGTCGAAGTCTAGCGTCCATCTGTTAGGGTACAACCCTTGTGTCCCCATGAAATAGGGACCGTTTCTGAATATCAGGTCACGGTCTTCTTCAGAGATGAATTCAAACACAAAGAACCCTCTCCCAACATGGTAGCAGGTTACTCTATGTTTCAGATTGGGCTTCCAGTTTCTTTGGATCTAGTCGTCTGTGGTCTTTGCCGAGGGCCAGAGCCCCATAAATTGGCCCACAAGTCCTCTTTTAGCCAAATCCAGGGCTATTTTGATAGGCTGGTCCTCTGGTAGGGCTATTTCAGGGATTTCGTCAAGCTTCTTGATGAACTTTGGTATTTTTGGGGGCGAGATTTTCTTACCTTTTCCGTTGATGAGCCTCTAGAAGGCTTCCTCGTTAGAACTCGGTGGGGGGGGGAGCTTTCTCCCCACCCCCTGGCGCACTCATGGCAACCGCTCTCAAACTCCAGGCTGCAGCTCCTCTCCAACCCTAGCGCGCGCGATCCTTGATCTATTTATTCATCTCATCTCCGGATTATTATTATTATTATTATTATTAATACATATTGCATTTGTTGTTTTTTTATATATAACATTATTATATGCTATAATTTTTATAAAATTTGTTTTGTATGGTTATATAATAACGTTTTGTTATATATATATTTTTTATATTTTGTTATATATATATATGTTTATATTATAATATAATATTATTATATATTTTCATATTAATATATTATATATTACTGAATTTTATGTTTTAATTGTAATAATATTGGTACATCTACATGTGTTGCAGATGAAAAACGTCAATAGCTATCACAAGTGAGGAATTTTCTGATTGAAACAAATTGGGGGACTTTATCTAATTGAATGGATAGGTTAACATGGTTATGAGTTTGGTAAAATATCATTGAAATTGAATAATAGTGAAGGGAGGATATTTTTTCTTTTCAAAATGGAGGATATTGGCAATTTTTTGTAGGAGAGAAACTCGAGGAGAACTTTATAACCTTCCAAACTCAGGCACGAGGAGAACCATGATGAATGGATGCATATGGAGAATTAATGAAGTTTGTGAAATTGATAATTTTTAGCTAACATGATGATGCAAAATACATGAACTTGTCGAAAATTTAACATACTGTCGAGAGGTTCAAACAACGATGGTTTTGTTCAAAAAAAATATGAACATGACCAGTATGATGATCCAAACATAATGACACCGACTTCACGACATGAAAATGCCGAGAGGTAAAGACAACATATATCCAAGACTCGACTCAACTACACTATGATGATGCACATGATGTAACTTGGTGGATCTATTAAAGGGATAATATGGAAGCAAAAATGGTGAAATAAGATATGGACATGATAATCACATCAAATTGGATGTAACAACATAGATGAAATAATCTTGCAAAAAGGTTCAGTAGGTTCATCTATGGCGTCATGTTTTGACACTAGCTAGTGTGTCTAAATCCATCTACAATGTTACAATTTACTAAATTTTAACACTGCAGATGGATTCAGAGACCTCGGGGGGGTCTCTGAATCCATCTGCAGTGTTAAAATTTAGTAAATTGTACAAATTCATTGTCAAAATCATAATTTTCCATTGTCGAAGTGACACAACTAAAAATGACCAAATAAATTAATGACCAATTGTTATGTGGTAATTTTTAGTTTAGGTTTGTGGTACTTGCGATATCTCAGCTTGGGATGGTTTTTATTAATGAGTGTACCACATATGTATTGATAATTAATTATGATACCTTGGGAAGGATGTAAAGTTTATAAGAAAATTGCTTATGCTCCAAGAACATAAGACTATGTATAAGGTCATTAATGTAAGCGGTGCAAATCTGCTTCATGATATTGCAATATTAATGATGAGCCGTGACACATGAGGGGGTCTACAATTTACTAAATTCTAACACTACAAATGGATCTAGAGGGGGTCTCTGGATCCATCTCTAGTGTTAGAATTTAGTAAATTGTACAAATTCATTGTCAAAATTGCAATTTTCCATTGTCGGAGTGACACTACTAACAATGACCAAATAAATGACCAATTCATATTCTTAATGTTATTGTTATGTGGTCATTTTTAGTTTAGTTACTTGTTATCTAGTCATATATTTTATCCTGTGACCCAATTGGTCATTCCTTTGGTCATTTTTAGTTGGCTCACTCAAGTTTGGTCATTTATACCTTGAAAACATTATGGGGACCAAATTTTTTGGTTGCCTGGTCATTTATCTCTCATTTTATACTAATGAGAATATCTGCACATAAAATAGCTTCTTTTGTTTAAAATCCAGAGTTTTTTTGATACATGGAGGTAAATATCCTTATTAATTAAGTATATTTTAAAGTTACGTGGATGGGAGAAGGGTGTACCTCTCTCCCTGTGCAACCCTAACACCATGACTTGAAAAACAAATGTTTATGCTTATATTTATGAGAATGCATGGTGAGGAACAAGTAAAATATAATCATGACCTTGATATTAATATTATGAGAAGGGTGGGTAGAGGAAGGGCATAAACCCAACACCATTATAATGATATATAAATGCTTGGTGCATTATTAGACTCTTGTGTTATAAGAGAACTTTGGTCTTTATTAACTCTACCTCCCTAGTGATCTCGTTTCCCAGTTCGAGGGTGGCATCTCGGCAGAAAGAATACATGCCAAACAGAGATCCAAAATTTTGGGTGGAACGTTGCAGTCAAGTCCTCAATCACATAAGTCTAACCAATTCAGATATGTATTCATCACCTATGATGTTAATTTTGTTTGCCAGAATTTATACAGCTTTATTTATAACAACATTGAACATATAAACCTTTAAATTGTGCTTCCTTTAGTGCATGAGTGTAATACTATTAAATAATCATTATCTATCCTCCAAATGATTATAAACCTTGTTTATATGTTTTTAATTATTGATATGACCTAACATTTAAGAATGATCCATAATAGAACGTGGAATTTGATCAAAGCCTATTATTTTGCAAATAGCTAGTTTGATCTATGAAACTTAAATTAGATCGTGTTGGAAATGTTGTTATCATATGTGTTGCTAGTAAATGTTACTTAAAAAGAAGTATTTATATATATTAAATAGTTTGCATTACCTCCAAGGCATAAACCCAATAATTATGAGTTCTTAAGGATGAATCACCTTGTTACCATGCTTTATAAGGTTAATGAAAATATTACTTGGATAACAAATGTACATAACTGGGAAGTTAAAGCGTTACTAACCATGAGTTGATTAACTATATTTATAAAGCTTACTAGGGCTTACTTGAAAAACAAATATAATCATGTGGATGTATTTGTTGTGAGTTTGGGTTCTCATAATGATAATGTGGTAATGACGGTTAATAGTTGGTATGGCAACTAAAAGAAAAATAGTGAGATTTTACATAATGATTTATTTAGGATAATATATTACTTGGACAAGTACTTATTATAAAAATACTATTATTATGGTTAAACAAGTACATTTCTGATTAGTTCAAAATAATTATTAGGTAATATCACTACAGTTGGTTATGAGTATCAAAGTAGATTTTAAGGATTTTGATTAGTAATCTAACAATATTATTTAGGTATATTTCTTAAACCATTACATGATAAAAAGAATAGTGAATTTGATTTAAAGAATTATGATATTTTGACTATTCATCTTTAACGATAGTAACTTCATGTAATTTATTAAGATTAAAATAATTAGTTTGCTTATACTTGTTAAGGAAAATTTTTATACCTTATTTCCCAAATTAGTATTCAGAAAATTGGGTACATGACATGCCTTCATGCATTGCTTAGGTCTAACACTTTGAATTTGTTTCGAACTTCTCTTCACAATAGGCTGATTATGGGTCAGTACCTTTGCATATGACCTTCACAACTACCACTGGTGCAAGTGCCACCTTTCCTCGAACATATTTCTCCTATCTCAACAAAGTGCCCAACTGTTCAACATCCTTCTCTGTTGAACCTTCTTCCTATCCTAACGCTAGAAACCTTTTGTCTACTTGGACAACAACATCACGTGCGCCCAATTCTTCTTTTCCCCAAAATTTTCTATCTTGCTACTGTGTAGCAACTCGAGGCTTTTCCATGGGTTTACTGGCTGCCTCAGTCATCCTCATCGAAGGTATTCTTGGCATCCTTTCCAACTTCCTCCTAGTCACTTTCGACACACCACAAGCTACGGTTTCATTCATGAACATCAAATGGTTCATGCGCGACATGGAGATTGCTTGAGAAGATTCATAAAATCCTTCCCCAAGACCACATTGTGATCATCCATGTGAATCACCATCAAATCCAGAGTACTGATACAATATCCCACTTTCAATGATGTTGAACAGAATTTTCTAGTCATTGGCTTCATTACTGTGTTCACCACCTTTAATAAGGTTTCACATCTATCAGAGTTACGATAATGTCCCTTCACGGTCCGCTTATTCACAAAAATATGGGTGGCACCATTGTCTATCAATACTGCCACCTTCAACCCACAAATGGTTTCATTGAAAAAAAAAGTGCTTGCATGTTTCCATCCTACGACGCACATTCACAACCCTCTTTTATGAACTTGCCCAAACTTTCTATCAAGGTACTCAAAACCCTTTGCTATGCTTGTGAAACCTCATGCATTGGTATATATTCCAATGCTTCCAACTTCTCCTCCAAAGTGTGCATTGCTTGGGATCCTCCTGAGGCTATCGACCTCCACTTCGAAGGACACCCACTCTCAAGGTGGTTTTGTCCACAAATAAAACATGCAATAAGCTCCCCTTTTCTCGAAATCCTTACTTGGTACTTCACTATTGTTTCATGGGTCTCATCCACTACTCTGAATGAACCTAGTTCAGATGGATTTTGTGCCCAAGTATCTACTTTGGATTCGAATTTCTCCCACTCCTTCTTCTAATATTTAATTTGTGTGTTGATTTGTTCTAGCTTTATCTCGTGGCCTTGGCATGACTTGAATTTTTGGTCCATTATGTCCCAATCCACCCTCATGGTTTTCATCTTGGAGTCTGTAAACTCTTCCTCTACTTTGTCCATGTCACACTGTAGGCGTGGGTCGACTCAACAAATGCAATCAAGGAACCTGAGAAAGATTCACCCAAGCCTGTGTTTATCTGTTGGTTCAATTTATTAACCTTGCTCCTAGTGGTTGTCTAAGGTTTGTTTGACCAAATAGATCGCAATGTAGCGTTGCTGCTTTCACTCCAATGCTCCGCCTTCCAACAGTCCTCTGCACTGTGCATAAGCACTCTAGGACAATCATACTACAATGGAATCAAACAAGTTTCCCCATTTACAACTTGTCTTTCTTCCCTGCTTCTGAAGCACCCAGAAAATCACCCTTGATGCTTTCTGCTACAAGGTCTCAAACCATCCAACATTTCCTCCCATGCCAACACAAAACTGCATGCAATTATGCTCTATGTTCCACTACTGTGTGGAGTGCAAAAGCTTCCCTGAAATTCAATGGGTTTGCGATTTGTTCTCTTTATCTTGAACCTATTTCCTATCACCCTCTTTCTGCACCAATGCTATGGAGCATTGTTGTTTTGTCACACTCAAGTATTCTCATGTTCAAATCATCCCATACAAGTATTCCACACTTGCACTTCAGTCTGCTGACATAATAATTCATTGTTCTTGCACCCACACCTTGCAACAAAGATTCCAGTCTTGGTCACAATTTCAAGAGGTGTGACTAGCTCTGTCTAACCTGCGTACTGCACCGAATTTCCTACTCAAAAGTGGTGAAGGGTTCACTTTTATTCTTTGATACCAAATGTTATGAAGGTGGCAGTGGTGAAGATCACATCAAGTTCACCTTCAAATCAACCTTGATACCAAATTTTATTCAAAATTTGTGCTTTGATACCAATTTCCACGAACTTAGGAGTAGTGCCCCAATTTTTATGTTTTCAACTCCATGGAATGTGAGGTACTGGTGTGCCTTGTCCACAAGGGCTTGGCCAACTTGAGACTATTTCATCCAGACTATGCCTCTTCACTCAAGGTATTCCCATAACTATGCCTTGAGATACAAACTATTAGATCACCACAAGTCCTACTCAACTTACTTATCCAACCATTACTTTCTATGCACTTAGTGCAATACTTAGTCAATTATGCAATTATGTCTTATTCATGAACATTAAGCAAGTAGTCACAACAAAAAGTACACAAGAGATAGTACAACACTCAAGATGAGTGCCCAAAAGTCTTTATTCAATAGTTTACAATGTACAAGAGGGTTCCCGGTCACTTCTAGTATCCAATTATAGATTACAGAGAAAACCAAGTAAAGTGCCTAGAACCCAACACTTCCTTGCCACTTTCATTTCCTTGCTGCTCCAACCTCGTGCACACCCAGAATGGTCTTACTCACAGTTCGTCTTATCAAAATGCTAAGTGCACCCTGCATGGAAAATGTTCCCATCCTGCTACCAAGTGCACCCAGTCTGCTTCCAAGCGCGCTCAGTCTACTAACAAGTGCACCCAACCTATCAAGTGCACCTAGTATGGTACCAAGTGTGCCCAACCAACTCTCTTTTTGAATGAATTCCTTGAACGAATGAATTTCCTCCTTTTCACTTGCGCCCAACTTATTTATATATATATATGGTTCACCCTTTCCAAGGTGCGCCCCAAACCAACATATCAACCCAAGTCTTTCCACATTGACATGCGCCCAACTCTCAAGTGTGCCCAAGTTGACATGCACCCAACTCCACAAGTGGGAAACATGCTTTGAAATTAAGTCTCATCTTCATAAGCTGACCCCATGGGTGGGTGGCTTGGGTCCATGTGCCTAGTTCAATGTTCCCCAAGTCTTGTGCCCCCATCTATAACATCTCCTCAAGACCATTGGCACTTAGTATTTTTGGAGTGTGCGGGCACTATTATCCCTCCATGCCTACATGCACTACTGCAAGTCATGCCCATGTATGCACAAGATAAGTGTTCCTAGATCCACACTCAACCTTCGTTAAGTCATCATGAGCCTTTGGTACCCATTCAAGGAAGTTCCCCCCAACCTTTATGTCAGGGTTGCGACAATGCCTAACCACGTCTCCTCTTTCCATTTAGATGTCATGTTATCCTTGTTAACGCTTGCACATACCAACCCGATCTCTTTGCATTTGTTTCCCTTCACAAATTTGGCAGCTTGTAATCGAAGCTTGGACATCTCTAAAGATATTCTCACTTACTGATGCTAACCTGAGGAGTTTTATGTGACAAACATATCCTTAATGTTTTAAACTTTATTGACAATTTTTATATTTTTCTTAGAATTCCATGTAAAACATAGATAGCTTTACAAATGAAAATTTATTTGTAACTTCCTTATAGTGCTATGGTTAGTTGTCTTCAAATAAAACAAAGTACAGATGCAGATGCAACTTGATGTGCTGATTGTGCAGCTACAACAACTGTCAACAGGGAAGGTAGTGAGAGAGAACATGTGGTGAAACTTATGCAAAACAAAATTCCATCGCAAGAATGAGTGCTAAACATTGAACAAATACATGGGCATTGGTGCACCTAGCCCATTCCTAGCAGGACCCAAGGCATAATGATGCAATATTTGTAGAGTATGGGGACACTTACCCCCTAAATTCCCAACCCTCTAGAAGTATCATAGTTATGCACATGCCCCATTCTGTGAATTTTGTAAGTTAGTTGGGCATGATGTTAAGAATTGTTGTGCACTCCAACTAATAAAGGATCATACTACATACACATTCTAGGTCCAAGACGTGGAAGAGAACAAGGGACTTGACCGTAGGACATCAAGGAACACTGTGCGATAGATATTGGGGTTGTGAGAGAGGATATGGAGGGGGAGGTAGACATGTCATCTACTTCAATTGTGTTTAACTCGACCACTTGGTGGGATTTTGCACCAAACCCCGTGCCTTATGTGCATACTGCCATAGTATAAACACTCGATAGAGGAATGCCTCGACCTAGTGGTGAAGTGGGAAGAAAATAGGGGTTGTTGCAATATGGTGACATCTGAACCCTAGGAAGAATTAGACAAAGGGGGCCCTTCCCACATTAATATAATGACTCAATGGGGTGCGAAGATAGGAGAATAAAACTTCGAATCACACTGCACAGAATATCCCACTGAACCGAAGATAAAGAAATTTGTGCAGCCCCTATTGAAATTTGATGCTGTGCACTAGATATAGTTATGTGTGACACACATAAGGCGGTTGAAGAAGCATCCCTACAGGAATAGGAGTTGCAACAGAAGATATTGTGCAGGGAGGACTAGCTACACAACCTGCACTAAGAGGAGGACTTAATGATGAGGTTGCGAAAGGAGGAAATAATATGTAGTATGCATGACGAGAAGTGTTATCGGAAAAAAAACTAGCAGGGCTAGTGTCCGATAGACAAATGTAGGGAAGATGTGACCACTGTCACCTTAGTCACACCTCCAAATTCTTAGGTGTGTCGTAACCTCCAAGGGGAGATCCCTTTAGATGCTCTGCAAGACACTTAGGCAAAAGACTATATCTTCTGTATAATGATGTTAGTGACCCGTTCCTTCAACAAATCAAATTTAGAAATGAAGAAGACATACTAGGTAAATTAAAATGCTTGTAGATGCCAATATAATATATCAGTGTTGATGTCAAAATATAATTCAAGTAACCAATTGACAGAAAGGTAGAAGTATCCAATAGTAAGTTTGACAAATCACTTTTATGACAATAGTAGATATTCAACAATTATAATCATATACCATCCAATAGGAAAAAAGGGTGCAATGACTATAATAGCTACATTGGAAAGTCCTTTATGAAAGTATTTATAACAGTGTTTATCAAGCCCAAAAAGATGTGTTTAAAATATGATTTCATGCACTTAATGTGTACCCAAACAACTTCAACTTACAACTCCTTTTTAGCAGTATAATCAATGTTTTCAAATATGCTATATATAATATATGTCATGCATACATAGTTGAAATCAGTCTTTAGTATAGGAAAGTCATACCTTTACTTTACCTCTTTTCCAAAAAAAATGAATAACCTTTAACGTGGTTTTGTGTTGGTTTTGTCACAGGTTTAGGGGCTACCAATTTTATGTGACAGTCTGCAATTTGTTGCAGACTTAAAGCAATAGTAAGAGGGATGCTAACAGGGTGTTAGGAGGGTTGTTACAACCTGTTGTGGGCTGCAAAAGGGGAGGTAGAGGGTTGGATAAGGAGAGGAAGAGGGAGTCCGTAAGGTAGGGGAAGTTTTAGGTCTGTTTAGGGCAGCAGTTAGGGTTGGGACTGTTTTTAGGGATTTTTTTAGGATTTTATATATTTTTTTGGTTGTAGGGCTTCCTAAAATTTTGCTATAGGTTTATTAGGGATAAATAAGGCAGGCTACATTTGTAGGAGGGACGGTCTAAATTTTAGGGAGGCCTAAAATTGAAATTTATTTATTTATTTTTAGGGTTTTAGACATAAAATTGAAGACCTAATTCTAACCCTAATTCTACCATGAAAATGCAAAATTACATATGAAAATGCAAGTGAAATTTAGTAAAAGTTGATAACTAGCGTTTTTTATGGATGAGACCCTTAACCCTAGCCCTAGAGGAAGGTGACCTACCTTCCTCTTGGAGTAGTTTCTCTTGGTATACAAAATTAGGGATTCTTATAACAACCTCCAGGGTTCGTTATAAGAGCCTAATCTAGGGAAAAATTGGAGACCCAAGGCTAAACTTGGGAAAACCTCCTCTAGGGAGTGTTTTCCACCATGCAAAGAGGATAAAAGGTAGACAAAAAGGCCCTATTTAGAAAAAATGTAGTCCTAAGGCCACCATTCAATCATTCAAGAGGCAAGAATTCACATACCTTTCACCAAGCAAGGCTAAAAGGACTACATTTTGGGAAAAAGGTCTAAGCATGAGCAAACCAAAGACAAGATCCAACTTCATCCATAAGAGCAATAAAATACTACTCTAAAAGGTGCGCATCACTCCACAAGAGCTATCTAGGGTAAAAAAGTAACATTATGGATTTTGTCCCATGAGTTATGATTTATAAATGAAGTGAGTAGTTGAATTCATAGAGTTCTCAACTCACTTTTACAAAATAACCAGGCCAACAGGACAAATAAATGTCAATGTAAAGATATAACATGAAATCATATAAAATAATCGAAAGATGGCCTAAAGTAGGCTCAAAGTAGTTTACCTAGGGCATTTCCCCCTAGGAGCCTAAAAATTGCTAAAAATAACTAAAACATAGCAAAAAACTTCACTCTGAAAGGTGGAGTGAGAAGGGGGGATCATCATGCTCCATCTAACCCCAATAATATTGGAAATACCTCAATGTCCCCCCTCAATAAGCCTATGGGATTGGTGACCAAAGGTGACATCATCAAGGAAACTAACCCAAGGAAGGAGGGTGCTCTGCTGGAAAGGGACTAGGATGGGTGAACAAGGTGTCTGGAAGGGGAGGCAAGAGCCTCAGAGCTGAAATACTGTCACCGGTGTAGAAAACAAGCAAGGGGTCATGTGACCCAGTGACCCAACCCTAGGATCCCCAAACACCAACCTTGGGGCTACAAGCCCTAGAATGAGGTAGTTAGCAAAGACACTAAGTTATAGTACTCCTAAAGGAAGGAACAAAGGGTCCTTCCATAACCACCTATTAGGAAGAACTAATAACACCCCATCATGGTACTAAAAAAAATAATGACCCCTCTCCTTGGGAAAACATCTGAAGGTGTGTTGGTACTGGTACCACGTAACAAGGAGAAACATAGAGTTGCACATTGGGAGGAAGAATAACACAAAAAGGTGTGGAATCATGACACAAAGGATCAAGTAAGTAGTATTTTATAATGTTGTTTAAAGGTGTTAAACGATCCTTAGAATGCAAGTAAATTGACTAGCTTGCTCACGAAGTTGGTAACGTTAAGCAAAATGGAGGAGCCCATTTCGGCATCATTATATCACTACTACAAAATGGTTAATAAGTGACTAAAAAATGATTAAAAATCAGAGATAAATGACTAAAGTTGGTCACGTGACCGCTGGTGACAAATTATCAGTCACTTATCTCCCGACCAAATTGGTCATTTATCACTTGGTTATAAATTTTTTGAATTGCTTCATGAATTGGTCATATATTATTCATTTATTTGGTCATTAATTATCTCTATTTGGTCATTAATTATCGTTGTTTGGTAGTACATTTATTTGTTTATTTAGTCATTGATTGTTGTTAACTAGCCATTTGTTTAGTCATTAATTGATGTTAACTGGTCATTTATTTAGTCATTGATTTTTCTTAATTGGTCACTTATTCAGTCACTGATTGCTGTTAACTGGTTCTTTAATTAATCATTGATTTATGTAAATAGAGCATGCAGGAATCAAACCACCAACATATTTCCTGTAAGGCAGGTGCTCTTCCATTGAGCTAGCACCCTTAAATAGAATCAAAGTTCACGCTGAATCAAAGTTCACATTAAAAATATATCATGAATTCTTACAAACATTAACACACTATGATTCCAACTGTAACATAAAACATATCACAAACGGCTTAAAAACCTTAACACACTATCACAAAGCGTATCTATGTGATATATAAGTGTGGTCTCTATAAGTTAATGGTTTTGATCTTTCTTTTTGTCATACTTTAGAAACTTGGTCGATTTGGCTTTGAATACATTTGCATGCTCTAATTATAGCAACCCCTTGTTTGATCGTAAACAATATTCCTTAAAATAAGCTACTACTTAAAATTTGGAAAAATGTAAATCTAAAACCTTACAATACTAGTGGCTTGCAAATATAATACCTTGAGATAAGAAAGTTCCATGCTTCCATACACAAATCCCAATGTGAATGTAGAGACGCGTGCTACTTGCAATTGAAAATACACTAAGAATCCAATTCATTCTTTTAAATTCATGTAACTAGTGTGTGCATTGTCTTCTCCGTCTAGTTCAATGTGTTTAATGTTGAATACAATGAATACATTACCTATGTCGGTTTTTAAAAAAAGTTTAAATATAAAAAAAAATCAACAAAAATATATTTAAACTTTTTAAAGTTTCGACTACAAAATTAATATTAACATAAATTCATTTTTTAATTAATTTAAACAACTTTATATTAAAAAATTAATTAATTAACACCTTTCCTTTTGGGAAAAAGGTCTTTGACAATTTATAAGGGATGCACAATATCTTGAAATACATTGTTTTTTATTCAAACATTTGAATTTTTTTTCACTTTTATGCATAATAAAGATACTAAAAACTTCAAATCTTTTTTCAAACTTCTTTTTTGATGTTCAAGCTATCAAAAGTTCAAACCTAAACCTAAAATCTTCCTTGATTGAAGCTTCAATAATTAAATTGGGTTTGTAAAGATACTAAAAACTTCAAATCTTTTTTCAAACTTCTTTTTTGATGTTCAAGCTATCAAAAGTTCAAACCTAAACCTAAAACCTTCTTTGATTGAAGCTTCAATAATTAAATTGGGTTTTTAAAAGATATTGTAATGGCAATGTAACCCTAATCTTCAAACCTAAACCTAAAACCTTCTTTGATTGAAGCTTCAATAATTAAATTGGGTTTTTAAAAGATATTGTAATGGCAACCTAACCCTAATCTTGAACTTAATAGCAATTCAATCATCTTGCATCTTCATTCTTTTTCACATAAAAATAACTACAACCTTTAAGAATTAAACTATTTGAATTTCCATACCTAAAATCTTATTTGAGGTTTGCATCTTCATTCTTTTTCAGGTTAAAGTAAATAAAATTGATATAGGGTAGACAACGAAAAATTTCCATATATATATACATATATAAAATAAAGGATTATCTAATTTGATAACTACCGAATAGCGGATTATATAAAATACCTAATTTGATAATAATACCATAAATATAGCTATTATCTTTATTAGATAAACAACATAAACAATTATCCAATTAAATGAATCTTAGAATTTATATATAAAAACTATTACACAAAACTCACTAATTTTTTAACAAAATTGCATTTTTTAACAAAATTGCATTTTTTAACAAAATTGCATTTTTTAACAAAATTGCATTTTTTAACAAAATTGCATTTTTATCATTCTTATAAAAATACAAAAACACAAAAAAAAATTCCATTAAAACACGTACTCTAAAATGTCTTTATAGGCATAAATTCGAAGACGAGAATTGGTCCTCAATGTAACTTCAAACCTGCAAATTAATTTAAATATTTTTAAAAGTCTTCCAAACAAATGTTGTGTGACTCACCTTGAATTGTAAAAATCACTTCTCAGGTTTGTGGCTCGCACACAACTTAGCAGGTCTACACCTTCCTTGATTTCTTTTTCTAATGTTCTTATTTAGATAAAGTGCTGACATACCCATCACAATTTAGCTATTTTCTCCATCCAGCCATTCAAGTGCAGTAAACTTCTGCAACACATCCTCCAAAGACACCACATCTCCTTGAATTTCAACATTAAGATCCATCATACTCTCAAATCGATTTGAAACTCAGAGGCATTGTGTACATTTCACATGTGAAAGAAAAAGAATGAAAATTTTATTATCTAAATGAACAATTTACCTGATTTGGGGAAGAGACACAATGAATAGATAGTCATAAGACATTCAGATACATTAAAATCTCTAATTCAAGATACCACCTGATTGTCAAAATTATGTAACCTTCAAACTTTGATCAAGATACCACATAACACACCCTGTTGGAAATCTCCATAAAACCTAAATGCAAATAGCAATGCCATTAAAAACAAACATCATAATGCTTGGCAGACACAAAACAACCCTTCTAGACAAGTTCAAAGACTGCATAAGTAACTCAATTAAGAGTTCCACTTGTTTAAATGCAAACTATACTGATTTAGGCACAAGATCAACAAGCAACACATTCAATCCAAATGCTGCAGCAATCATACTGTCTTATCTTAAATATAAGAGCTTGAAACCTCAGTTCCCAAGACTCTTGGAAGCAAGGATAACCAAATCTAGCATTAGTGTTACTAAAATATAGACTCCATGCGTAACTTTTTACAAAGATGCCCATAACTTCACAAATATGTAGGTAGTTGGTGAAAATCCAAATTACACAAAACTCTATGACAAGTTATTACTATTTTGTACTTCTAGTTATTTATTTCCAGTGCTTCCACACAGTTTCACACCAATAACCCTTTCCATTTTTGCAATGATTTATTGATTGGGAATTATTTTCCCAAATTCACACTCTTGAATAATATGAGGCTTTTCATTGATTTGTTTTTCCAGATAGAAGTTATGTTATTTTGTTGTCGTACCAGAGTAGAACTGGAAGAAGACATAAGAAAGAAACCTTACTTAAGAAATAATAGTACATGTGAAAGCTGAGATTGTGTTAAGTTTTTTTCTAAATGCACCGTGATTATGTTTTTCTTCAAATTCATTGAAACTCTCTCATCTTGAAAATCATAGATTAGTTTTTAATTCTTAAATAAAAACAATGATATAAAAACACATCTAAAACACACTAGAAATAAAATATCATATGTTCAAATATTGCATGTGCATTATATAGTTAATAAGGATGAAGACTTTACTAAGACATGTTCTCAAATCATTGATACTTTACCACCATAGATGGGTGGTAACCACGATAAAATTGTAAACCATCAACTTAGACTATAGTATGCTTGACCCAACATGGACATCACGTATTTATAACAATCATCTTTTTCATTTGGGGTACATGGTGTATATTTAGCCCTTAAATGGTTTAAAATGGAATTGCACTTGAGATATAGTCTATGATGGATTTACACATGGTCAATGGTCTATGGCAGACTAACACATTGGAGATGGATTAAATAGTGTGATGGATTGACTTCAGTTGGGTGCTTGCTTGTTATTCTTACTTAGGGAGTTGGTGATAATTTGGGTGACATCCTTCATGATAACCACATGGAGATGATTGTCTACTTAGAGAATTCCCTACTTATGGGGAGGAAATTTGTGCATCTTGGTGAATAGTATTAGACATTGGAGAGCATGGGGAAGCTTGGATTCTTATATAGAGGCTTGGAGTTGGCTCAAGGATTCCTGGTTTACTCTTGTGAAGAAGAAGTTGGTAATGATCACTCTTCTGTCTCTTAAATTTTCAATTGTACCAGGTCTCTTTCTCTCTTGGAGTCGATAAGATATCTACATGCTTGCTGGCATCTTTGTTTAACAACTGCATCATTCTACTGAATCCCTCCTGTTTTCTCATCTAGCGCTCCATTCTACATGACTGAGTTTATAGAAACTTGAAATGTAATGAGTTGTAGGATGGAAAAGTTTCAAACACTCCATCACTTCCTTGGGATGAAGGATGGACCATCTTCCTCAACATCCTTCCAAGCATAATCAATTTTTAGGAATATTTCCATTGCCCAAAAAAAATGAGTAAAGGTTTCAAATTAAAAACATATACATTCAGATACATTAAAAACTTACTTGGGACTGAAGATGACCCCAAAAATAGGATATATAAGTGTGGTCTCATAGGTATCATGATCTACTACCTTCTCTCGTTAAACTTCATCAAGCCAGATAAATTGCATTGAATCAATTGCATCCTACAGGAAACTCAAAAAATCAGTTAAATGAAAAAGGCACTCACACATAATGAGTATGCTCGCAAGAATTAACTAACATTCCTTTTTAAGCCAAAATAAAAGGAATTGAGAAACTTTCACATAAAATACCTCATGAACTCATGATTATCTTCTTTCCTTACATATCCAATACTTCCACTCATTTTGGGTATAGGAGAGAGTATTTTAACAATTGCAGAGATTGCTATAGTAAATAAAACAATTGCGACAACTCAATGTATTGAAATCTTTGGAATAGTCGTGGGTTACATTATAAAATCTGAAAATATTATTGAAACGCACACTCATTGCATAGATCATCTTACTAGCAAAGAAATCCATAAAGGACATAGATCGTCAATCCGAGAATAGATGATAACCTTCGATGGCTATATCTTACCAATACCCCGTGTTTTTTAGGAGGATAGGACTCGATATTGAATTGATTTGTCCTCATAATTCAAGAATGTTGTTTATAATGATGGCCCTAGAGGTTGAATCGGGTCCTAGAACATAGTTTTGTGCATTAGTTAGTGATACAAATTTCCAGTCATAAAAGGATTGCCCTCATGTTTACCTTCCAGTCATAGAAGGAGGGTCTTCATGTTTAACTTTTGGAAGATATATTAAATTAATGATTTTTTTGGGTTATTGAAGTAAGAATTTTCTTCTTCTATGTGATGGTTGTTAGGATATTTTAATACTCTATCCTTGTCCTACCTAGCATTATTTATTTTTCCTAGTTTTTGATGATGTAATTTCCCCCTAGTGGTGTGCAGATGTCATCCAGGATCCATCTACCACCTTATGAGTCCTGCATGCATAATTTTAGGACCAATTTAGTCAGTTCTCTATTTTATAGGAACCAACTGAGTGTTCCAGTGCATTCCACCTGAGTTAGCTGACTCTTGTGGGGGGTTAGAGCTTCGGATTCCACTGATTGTGGCCTCATGCACCCATTTCTAATTTACATGCACGAAAAAATCACTATTGTGCCCTCCTTAGTCAGTTAACTGATTGTGGCTACAGTTAGTTAAGTTTAGGTTCAGTTCAGTTGAGTTTGAGTCTTCTAGAGCACTCTAGTGGTGATAATCCCTATGCTAGACCAACTAAGGTTCGAATTCTCTCCATTGTAACATCATTGCTGATTATACTGATTATTGGATCATGTGGCATTATTCTGCTCGTATCTGAGTTCTGTTGCATAATTATTTCTCTGCTCTTTTTTACTGCAGTTTTGACTCTTATTCAACTTTTCTACTCATTCTTTCTCTGTGAGGTATACTCAGCCCTTATATCTTTTGTGAAATATAATTTCACATGGTATCAGAGCCATTGAGATAATAGGTTGAGCAGTTGCTTTCGGTAGTGCACTAGAAGCCTTTGGATTTCCACAACAAACCCTGGTGCCATTGCATTGAATTCATTGGAGAAATCCAATGAGGTCTATCCAGGTGTGAAGGATCCAGATAGAAGTTCCTATTGTCCTAAAGCGGTGCTTAATAGTAGTCTACCTCCATTATTGAGATTTTTTTGCAGGCTATTCAATTTTTTTTAGTACAAAAATAGTTGCAGCAGTTACATCAGCTTTGTGCACTTGCACCAGTGTCTATGCAGTCGTGTTTTTCCGCACCAGTGTTTCTGCACTCAATTTGATTAGCAGCAGTTTCACCTTGTATTCGCTCCAGCAGTTGTAATG
Organism: Larix kaempferi; assembly: GCA_027924585.1. Lineage (NCBI taxonomy): Eukaryota > Viridiplantae > Streptophyta > Pinopsida > Pinales > Pinaceae > Larix > Larix kaempferi. The sequence goes on along the minus strand of BSBM01000162.1, from coordinate 2,458,254 downwards.
TAAAATTCGAACTCTCCTCTCTCTCCCAGGATCCTGACACCCTTCAATTACCTTGATTGGAGGGTTGATATGAAAATGGTATTGCGCAAAAAATCATTGTACATGGTAACAATGGGGAAGGATCCCGAACCACAATCAGCTGTGGAGAAAACCAGGTATCTGAACAGATTGGATGAAGCATTTGGTTTCATGTGTATTCATATTTCCAGAGATCTACTCTTACACATCGAAGGATTGAAGAATCCAAGAGATTTATGGTTGAATTTAGAGACCCTCTTCGACAAACAAGATGAGATAAGAGGCCATATTATGTAAAATGAGTTGATTTCTCTTCAACCTAGCATTTTCAAGATCATCCAACAATTATTTTCAAAATTCAAATATCTGATTATGCAATGCAAGTAGTGTGGCATTGCGAAGAAGGATGAGCAGTTGGTGCAATCCATTATGAGCAAGATAGATCCTAAGTTATCCATCTTTGTATCTACCTTCCATTCTCAACGAATATCAAACCCTGGTTGGAAGATGCCCTCCTTTGATATTTTCACTGAATCTCTCATCCAAGAACAAGATAAGTTGATCCAGATATGCTCCTTGATGGCCTCCAAAAATCAATCTCTTTTGGATGGAGAACCAAAAACTACAAATGGGAAGGGGAAGCAGAAAGGAAAGGATAAGAGGCCATCTCAACCCAAGCACAATTCCAAGTCAAGTCCACCGGAAGGAGCTTCGAACTACAAGAAGGAAAAACAAAATGGATTTGAGAAATCCAAGTATTCCTATTGCAAGAAAGGAAACCACCCAGAGAGATATTGCATGCAGAAGAAGATAGATCAGTTGAACAAGCTTCTTGAAAAACACAACATTGCCCTCCCAAAAGGTGCAAGAGAGATTGATTCTGGAAGTGATTCTGATGGTCATGAGAGATTCCATACACTGAAGGCTGGATTTTCAAAATCACAAGCCCTCCTTATAGATTCAAGAGCCTCTAACCACATCGTTTCCTCCAAAGAATCATTTTCTTCTCTAGATATCAAGATCATTTGTAATATAAAATAATGTAAGATAGTAAATAAAAGGGGGAAATAATAAAATTGGGAATATGAAATAAAATAAGGGAAAACAAATTGCATTAAATAAGAAATTAAGAAATTGGGAGAAGGAGGAGATAACAGGAGGAGAAGAAGTGAAGAGAAGGGTCTTTTTTTGTCTTTGGCCATCTTGGAAGAGGAGCTCTGGAGGAGAGGAAAGCAAGATAGCACTGGAATAGGGCTATTTGTTGGGGGCTCGAAGGCCTCAGCCTTTGGATGGGGGTTGGTTGGGTGGAGAGTCGTCCCCCCACCTTCAGTTGCACTATTGGAGCTGTCAAGGTAATGGTAGCTGCTAGGTCATCTAACCAGGTATGGTTCCTTTATTTTGATAGCATATTTTTATGTTATATTGTTGATTAGATACACTCTTTTGTTTCATATCTTTCATTGTATGATGCTTCTAGTTGTATACTGGTTTTTATAAGTTTACAACATATCAGATCCATTATATTTATCAGATCGTTTATTGCATGCTAGTCATTTGTTTGTCTTGTTATTTTTATGAGTTTACTGTTCTTACAGCCTCCAAAAATCAATCTCTTTTGGATGGAGAACCAAAAAATATGAATGGGAAGGGGAAGCAAAAAGGAAAGGATAAGAGGCCATCTCAACCCAAGCAGAATTCCAAGTCAAGTCCATCGGAAGGAGCTCCCAACTCCAAGAAGGAAAAAAAAATGGATTTGAGAAATCCAAGTATTCCTATTGCAAGAAAGGAAACCACACAGAGAGATATTACATGCAGAAGAAGATAGATCAGTTGAAAAAACTTCTTGAAAAACACAACATTGCCCTCCCAAAAGGTGCAAGAGAGATTGATTATGGAAGTGATTCTGATGGTCATGAGAGATTCCATGCATTGAAGGATGGATTTTCAAAATCACAAGCCCTCCTTATAGATTCAGGAGCCTCTAACCACATCGTTTCCTCCAGAGAATCATTTTCTTCTCTAGATATCAAAGATGGTTGGATTATTCACATGGGAGACAACTCTTGTTAAGAACCCATGTCAACCCTTCTATTTACTTTGTTAGTATATTGTTGTTGGACGCATATGCTTTGTAAGTCGTCCCGTTGTATTTGTTGATCCATAGTTTGTATTATTGTTGTTGGACGCATATGCTTTGTAAGTCATCCTGTATTAACTGCTGATCCATATTTTGTATTATCCCATGGTTTGTATTGACACATGGTATTGACCCATGGTATTGGCACCTAGACTTAGTATATAAGTTTGTGTTGAGACCAATGAAGACACCGTGAAGTTATTTGTATTGAACTTGCTCAAAGGAGGTTGCCCCCTCGAAGTGGCCTGCGATCAATATAAAAGTGATTCTAAGTTCTATTATTTATGCTATTTCGTGTGTTTTCATTAATTAATTATTGCAGGTTCTTCACAACTCTCATATCTCTGCCGAAGGGAAGGGCACAATACATATGGAGCACGGTAAGTTCAAAAATGTTCTATTTGTGCCTTTTTTGTCAGTATATTAGATGACTCACACAGGTTCATTGAAGAAAGTGGTTTTTGGTCCTGACACAAATGAGATTGCATAGATCTCTATTGGGAATATTATAGCGAAAGGGTTTGCAAACAAAGCCCCCAAGGCATATGAATTGTCACATTTTTTTCCATACTCTCTTCCCACCCCATCGGAATATGATGAAGATCATAGTGATATCTCTTCTAATGAATATGAGGATCAAGATATTGATGTTGAGAATAAAGTTCAAGGAGATTCAGATTCAGATCTAGATCCAACACATGCTCCCAATCCATGGACAAGGCCAATATGGGCTCACAATGTCCTTGTAGCTACTGGGAAACCAGGTTGGGATCCATCTTACCATAGAACCACCAAATCTCAGTATCATGCAAAACTTGCACTATGTCATGCAGATCCACTTCTCTCAGAGAGGTGCTACATGATGGTGGGGTTTGATCCACAATATCTTGGAGAGACTTGCCATGGGGGATCTACAACCAAGAAACAATATCGGTTGTCTGACAAAAGGTACTCAAAGGTTCATGATTTGGACCACAATGAGACATTCTCTCTACTAGAAAGAAGGGTTCCTGAAAGACTTGTTTTGGAAAATACAACTTCTACACAGTGGGAGGTACATTAGAGGAGCAAATCCTGATCTAGAACCTGCATAGTTATCCTACATAGGAGCAACCTGCCAATATTTTTTCAAAGGATTTCACCGAGGAATTTTTTTTTCTTCTCTTCTTAGTATGAAGGTTCTTTTAGTTCCCTATTGCTATTTTTTTGAGGGGGGGTATTTTTCCCATGAGGTTTTTCCCCATTTCCTTGGTTCATGGACAATTCTTTCTTTTTATCATTTATTTGATTGTATGGGTGACCTTTGGTCTCAGTAACCAAGGCCCAAGATGCAAAAGTATCAATTAAGGGGGGGGTGTTAGGATATTTTAATACTCCATCCTTGTCCTACCTAACATTATTTATTTTCCTAGTTGATAATGTCATTTTCCCCATAGTGGTGTGCAGATGTCATCCAGGATCCATATACCACATTCTGAGCCTCTCATGCATCATTTTAGGACCACTTCACTCAATTCCCTATTTTATAGGAACCAACTGAGTGTTCCCGTGAAATCTACCTGAGTTAGATGACTCTTGTTGGGGGTTAGAGCTCCAGATGCCACTGATTGTGGCCTCATGAGCCCATTTCTGATTGAAATGCATGAAAAACTCACTATTGCTCCCTTATTAGTCAGTTAATTGATTGTGACCTCAGTTAGCTGAGTTTAGGTTTAGTTCAGTTGATTTTGAGTCTTCCGGAGCACTCCAGTGGTGATAATCCCGATAATAGACAAACTGAGGTTCAAATTCTCCCGAGTGATTGGAATTCCTCAATTGTAACATCATTGTTTATTATACTGATTATTGGATCACGTGACATTATTATGCTCCTATCTGAGTTTTGCTGCATAATTATTTCTCTGCTCTGTTTTATTGCAGTTTTCACTCTTATTCAACTTTTATGCTCATTCTTTCTTTGTGAGGTATAATCATTTCTTAGATCTGCTGTGACATAGAATTTCACAATGGGTTGCAGTTGGAAGTGATAGGTGTAATATGTATCTCATCTCTTGGGTATATTCTCTCTTATTTTTGCATGGAAACTATCCTCTTACCCTCCATAATATTCAATAATATTTTGTAACTGCCTCATTTTCCTATATACATATGAGAATACTACTATGTAAAGTTAGTTATGTTGAGTCACTATTGTTCATTTAGGATTTAGTTCTATTATGAGAGGCTTATATTCTAATATTAATGCATGGTATATGTAGAGTCTCTTACTGCTGTGAGATGTAACATTTTTTTGCTAATACAATGTAATACCATTTTTCTTATATGTATGTACTTGTGATGTATCTTGATGTTCCTTAAATTGGTGTCTTTACAATTTATGATTAAAGTTTTGTTAGCTTACATGAATGTGATTAAAAATTAACAAATGAGCTCAGCAACCCCACTAAATCTCCAAGACTTCCACTCATTTTGGGTATAATGGAGAGTATTCCTAATGATGAAAATGGTTCTTCACTTTGGCTAACCCTATTAACATGATGTTTAATCTCACATAAAAAACCCCAAGCATTCCTTACAACTACCAAAACAAACATCATTAATTAAAATCAATTTGAAAACCTTGATATCGTTTAAGAATAATAGACAACTTCCAACATCAGCATGAAGAATAGAAAGACAAAACTCACAAGTATGTGCATGATTTGATTTTGAAGCAATGAATTGTAACCATTATTCTTATATAGGCTCATCATCATCTTGTAATCGTACCAAGCAACATTGTTTTCTCAGTTGTTCTAACTGTGATTTTACCTCAAAGTGATGTTGACTTATGACCATGTATCAAATCCACTTACACGATAATGCTATTACACTCAAACCAAGGCCTTGGACCCCCGGGAAGTGATAAATTTCCGATGAACGTAACATAAATGATCGATTATGATGGGTTATCGTCGTAATCTATTGCAGCTGGAAGCAAGAAAGTCCTGCAATCCTAAAGATTGAGAGATCTAATTCGCTTACAAATCTTGTCCATGGCCTCAATGCTAGAATTCTTTAAATTGGGTATTGAAGATAAGGTAATATGCTCAAGCATAGTACAAATTCTCACAAATATTACCAGCACTAGGTTTGAAATGCAAAACTATTGATTTTTAAAGTAGGAAAATCAATTCCCTTCCAGGCTGTAGTACATCTTGTATCATTCAAAACCTTAGCTTCAACGATTTAATAAGCATTAGAATCATGGATCAAAGATGAAAATTGTACCCTCAATCAAATTGGAACTTGTGTCTATCACTGGGAAATAGGAGGGTGATCCATATGACCGAAAGTATTAAATACCCGAGGTTGTATGGAACTCCCTCAAACAACCTCATTGATAAATTATTGTAACCACAATATTGATGAACTAGGTCCTAGCTCATAGGAATAATGGTGTAGATACATGGGGATATTGAAGTTTCAATTCATTTCATATACCACATCAAAGATGAGAAATATTGCAAAATTTGGAATGCTAAGCCCATTGTCGCTACCTGAAGTGGTCTCTAAGAAGATAGAGAATACAACAAATAATTATCTCTATTTAAAAAGAAAAAGAAGCTTAACCCTAAATTCCATCACACAAACCCTAAAATTAGATTAGGTGTCGATTTATTTGCATCAAATGTATCTAATCCATCATTCATATAGGAGGGATGGTACTTACAATATGACGACCCCCTTGAAACACCAAATTGAAACCCTAAGAAGAGAATTCAAATCCCTTGAATCTTCTTCATTGAAACATCAAGATAAAAACCCCAAAAGAGAATACAAATCCCCAATTGAAACTATAAATTGTGTTTGGCCCTTCCTCCGAGGCCTCTTAAGTTTCTATGATTTCATTGTGTTTTTTTAATTTTTTAATTTATTACTTTTACTTTTACATATCATATAATATATGTTTATAATATATTTATATATATTAACTCTATTATATTAATATTATTACATATTAAAGTTAAAATTAAAAGTTTAATTTAATGTTTAAAATAAAAAACAAACAAAAGTTTAAAACATTAAAGTAATATTAAAAAGATTAAAAAATTAAAAGTTTACCGCATTAAACATTAAAATAATATTTAAAGATTAATAGTTTAAAATATTACAAGTTGTATAACATTAAATTATCACATTAAAAAATTAAAAGTTAAAATTGGTTTAAATTCAAATGACTAGAAGTTGACCATTTTAGCTTATATGATGCAAAAAGACTCTAACTTGCCAAAATTTCAACCAAGTGCCTAAGGGTCAAACGAAAATGGTTTGGACCAAACAAAATATGAGCGCAATTAATTGCGATGAGTTGAACACAATGGTATAAAAGTTAAGACAAGATGATGCTCTAAGAAAGCAACAACCAATCTCCAAGACATGACACTGATCAGTCAATGGCGACACACATGATGCAACTTGACAAGTCTGTCGAAAGGGTCATACGAAAGAAAAAATGATGAAATGAGATATGGACATGATAGACATTTTCGCCTAGAAACCACAGTGAAGATGAAATGACTAAGCAATGAATTTCAATAGGTTTTCCTTTGGTGTCATGTTCCGACACTTTAGAATCATGTCGATGTTGAGCATCAACATCTTTAAAGGGGTCTCCAAATCCATATACAATGCTAAAATTTATGAAATTGTAATAAAAACAAGGTCTATGAATCCATTTGCAATGTTAAAATTTACGAAATTGTAAAAAAAAATACAATTTCGTAAATTTTAATGCTGTAGATGGATTTAAAGACCCCCTCAGAGGGCATGAAAGGCTTATGTGGATTCCTCTAAAAATCATAATCATGATCATCAACATGTTTAAGAACACTAAAATGACTATAACACTAAATGAAAATGACCTATTGATAAGAAATACTACTAATTCATACTCATGTAGTTGTTATATAGTCATATTTTTTTATCCCATGACTAAATTAGTCATTTTTAGTTGTGATCACTTAAAATTGCTCAAATTTGGTCATATTTAACACTTACAAACACTGTGGTGACCAAATTTTTTGGTATTTTAGTCATTTATTTCTCATGGTGACCAAATTTTTTGGTTGCATGGTCATTTATTACCCATTTTTCTACTAGTGATCAGCCAAACTTCTGCACATCTTATGATATGCCTCAGTTCTGTGTCTACGCTTCAAACTTCCAAAACATCTGTGAATAGCTGTGTATTGTCTGCGATACTCTCATTCAGTCTTCACACACTTGCGCATACTCAACATTCTTCCTTTCTATCTTTGTGCAACTTTCACGGATCAACAACATCATTCTGCGCACCATCAGCTGCATCATTCTTCTGCATGTGCGCACTTGACTCCTTTCTAGATCATTCTTTTTTGTATCTCGAGCCCGTGATTCCCCGAAAATAAATATGTATCTTCCACTTGAATCTCTATATCCTTTCCATCTAGCTTACTTAAAATATTCAACTTGCATCTCTATTTCTACATGTCTTGCATGGATTGTATGTCCACAAGTTGGTTGTGGCATTCATTCTTCCTTGCTTCACAGATTATGCCTATGCCACATGTCATGTTCTGCGCTGTTGAAGTGTCCATTCTTTGAGTGTTCTACACATATATGGTCCTCGACTTGGTGGGACTTTCACCTTTAAGGTACCATTACTTATGGGTCTTGTGCACTTGGTGTATCAATGCTTTGCAGAACTTGCGCATACGTGATCTTTGAATTGGTGGGACTTTGACCCTTGCAGTACCATCACTTTTGGGGCTTGCGCACTTGGTGTATCAATGTTTTCATGTCCCCAATTTTGGCTCATCCAGTACCATAGGTGAAAGGGGACAACATCAAACCCTAAGGGAATTAAATTGTATTAATTCTATTTGCTTAGAATTAATTTTAGCCTAAGTCTCTCAAATTGGCAAATTCATTTATTAAAGTTAATTTTGATAAATAAAACTAATGGATAATGAGCAAGTGGGCTAAGGGGGCACCCAAGTGGAATATGTTGCCAAAAATGGAGTAGGGGGTATTTTTGGAGGCAATTATACCAGAGGAATTAATTAATTATTAATTAATTGATTAAATGCTAAAGTTTGGATTAATTTTGAGTTGTAATATTTTTATTAATATTTTATTTGTTATGCTGAATAAATGGAGAAATTGGTTCACCAATTCGAATTAGTGGATAAGGTTGGAGGAATTACTTGGAGTAGAAGTCAAGTAAGTACTAGAGTCCAAAAATGTTGCCAAAAATGAGAAAAGAGGAATATTTCAGGAAAATAAAAATTAATCCAGAAATCGGGAAAGTATGAAAAGCAGGAAAGTTCAGAAAATAAGAAAAATTAGAAAAAGAGGAAAAAAGAAGGAAAGTCAAAGCAAAGCAAGCAAGCAAAGCAAGGAAATTATGTCCACTCATGGGTGACCTATTCTCAAAGGTCACCAAGCCAAGTAACTTGCTCAACAGGTCAACATGAATTCTATTTAATAAGGTTTTCAACTTCATTCAACAACTTTTGATCATTATTAGAATTTGTGAATGAGAGCTCTAAGCCCTCTAGTTGAGTGTTGTGCCTCAACAAGTTATTCTTGGGAGATCTGCCCCAAGGCCCTATGAGTTTCCTGTGAGTGTTATTCAGGTCCAACAACTAATATTACAGCCAGTGATATCCATTTCATATCAGCATTGAATATTTAATGTCAGATTGAAGAGGAGGCTACCAGTGAAGGAGATTTGCAGCTAGATTTGGTGGAGGAACACTAGAGGATGAAGACAGTTATGGAGAGATGCACCCAATACCTCCAGTGAGCTCTATAAGATGATGTTTGCAAATATTAGTGGCTTCTAAATTCCAGATATCAAATATCGGAACCATTCTCCACTCTTCTTCTACTTCTACTACTCCGACAGCTAGATTTGGAGGTGATTTCCCTAAAGGAGAGAACTAGTTTTGATTATGGCACCCCACTGAAGATCAGCAGCTCAGAGTGTAGAAATATCAGCCATATAACCTGTATATGGACTTATATTAACTTCTAGAATAGAGCCAAAGTAACTTCTTTCTTCTCTTCTCTATTCTCCCAATGTTGTAACAGAAAACTAGCATATGAGGCATTGCTATTTGAGAAGCAAGCAATTAAATAAAGGAGGAATGTTCTGAATGTTATATTTCGAGTTTTATGTGTGGAACATCTTATATCAGAGTTTTATTTAACATCAGAACAGAGTTTTTGGTTCTTTAAAGCACTTTGTTATGTTAAAATGCAAGACTAGCTAGATTGATGTCAATTCTAGACTAGTTTCACCACTTTTACTTCCAAATCCATTCTAAGCACTCATTTTGCATTCTTTCAGTTGGAGAAGGTCATTGACTCAGTCTAGTATCCAAATCAGTCCCTAATTCAAGAATTTGGAATCCTTTAACCCCTTTTTGGGAAGCTTAGAAAATTACTAGCTCAGCAATCCTGGAATATCCCTTGAGCCCCAATTCTTCCTAAACTATCCCAAGTATTCTCAAACACTTTCCTGAACATAAAAATCACCCATTTTAGTGATATTACCTATGTCGTTAAATCCCAGGATCCCCACCTATCTAGTATGCATATGCAATCTACCCAAGAAGCCTTGAAGTAGGCATAGACTTGCTCTATGTTGATATGTGAATGGTACAGGTACTTTGTGCATAAGACATCTCTGATATGATATCCTAAACTGATGCTGCACCTCAGTCTATACATTTTCTAGAATTTAATGTTCATCCTACCATTCTCATATCTTACCTCAGTCCCCATCACTTACTTCCTACTTTGTTCGGAAAAATTGTCAAAAATTTAACTAGTGAAGTTTATAAAAATTTTGAAGTTAGAGTTAATATCTTGGTCGAATATTCCCAAGGATATTATAGTGGTATTAGAGCTCTTTCCTCTACTCCTGTGGAAATAAAACTCTTAATTTAATGAATTTGCATTCATGTCAATGTTCAGTGAAGAAGACTCTTACTCTGATGATGATTTTTATGAGCAATATGATGATGAATATGTTGAGCCATATGAAGACGAGGAGATGACCTTTGTTGGAAATTTCTATTTGCAGAAAGTTGAATATGATTGCCTTGTTGAACAAATGTTTGAAGATGACATAGGAAATGATATACCTATGACTAATTGGGATTATGGAAGAATACTCAACAGAGGAAACCCAAAGAAATCCTATGAGTACTTCATGGAGTACTCTGCTTTGAAGAAGGAGACCCAGAAGTCCCTAACCTTTAGAGACTATTGTGATTTGGATATTCATAGGTTTTTAAAAGACCCCTACAATAGTGATAGAAAAATAAGGATTGCACATATGGTTGATGGTGTGTGCAAAGAAGTCGAGGCAAGATTTTTACCCCTAGGAGCTAAGATGGAAGGGAGGGATAAAGATGTGTCCTCACAGGCAGGAAAAATCAAGGGAGGAAACCAAGAGCCACCTAGTTCTTTGGGTGGAGAAGAAGTAGGAAAAAATAAAGATGAACTTGCATCCCTACATATGGATCCATCCCAATCTCAGGGAAAATGAATCAAGAAGGAAGTTTCATCAAGGCCATTGGCAGGGCCAAGCATTGCGAGACTGTTTGGTTTTCCTTCAAGAAGGAAGTCCAAAGGTTGTGATTTGAGCACCACACAATGTGGAGAGAAATCAAGTTTCTTGGAAATAAATGACCAAGAAGACCTTTTTGTTTCCCCATTACTCCAAGAAGTGGATGAAGAAGGTCAATGCACAGTGGAAGATCCAACCATCAAACATTTGATTGTTGGTGATAAGGGAGGTAAAATCACTCTCTATCTTTTGATGGTTGATTTCAAAATAAGTGCAGAAGAAATGGGATAGATTGATGAAGGTGAGAAATCTTTTGGATCTGATCCAAAAGAGGAACACAATTCAGATTTACAATCACCCCTTGAGCCTCACAAGGAAGCAGAAATTGAGCACATCTCAGTAGGGTATGAAGCAGAGAAATGGGTGGATGAACAAGCCATCATAATTCCACCACATAAGGAGGAGAACATGCCACATGGTGAGTTAGTAATTTCTATTTTTTATGTGTCATTATGTCAATCTGATATGGAAGCCACTTCCAGTGAAAATTTCAGAATGGTTGAGCCCCCTAGTGATGAGGTGCATAATTCTGGTGTAAAGAATGAAAGTAGTGTGAAGGCTGAAATTTTGAGAGAAGATATTTTTGTTGCACCAAGGATGAATGATAACTTATGTTGCAGCCCAAATTATGTTTTTGAAGACATAAAAGATGAATATATTGCAGCAACAACATATAGATCAGATTTCAAAACTTCAAGTGCACTGCATGAAATTGATCCGGTGATGGAAAATGAAGAGGAGGAACATCTGCAAGAACCTCATCTTCTTGTAGGATCTTTAAAGATGGATGAACAGAAGATCCAAGAGGCCTTGAAAATTCTCCATGAAACTCATGCTTCAATGTCAAAGTTGTGTTGGAAAGCTGCTTTAATGGAAGACCAATCTTCCTTTGAAGCCATGGATAATATCCAGAAAGCAATGTCATAAATCAAAGGTAATTTCTCACAGTTGCTTTCAGATAAAAATTACATGTTTGAGCTTGTTGAGTTATTGCGGGCAGCAACACTGCATGATGTAGAGAGTATTAGCATATATGAAAAAGAAAACTACAAGCTCAAAGGTGAGTTGTTGGCCACCCGAGATTCTTTGAGATACACTCAAAGTGCCCTCTTAGAATCACAAATGAATATAGAACAATTCCAACAAGTGTGGCAAGAATTGACTGAATCCTCAATTTTTCCTGAGAGTCATCCCTTTTGGGTAAATGACATAAAAAATTCCCTGGAGGAACCTCATGAGTGGGTGGACCATGAGGAGCAGTCTATTCAGTATGTGCTTGAAGAAAGTGTAGAAAAAGAAGTTGAAAAAGAAGCACATGATTTTTTCCAGAATGAACCTGAGAGGTTCATTGAAGAAAATCCCTCTCCCAAGAAAGAGGTGGATGAGTTCACCATAGATGGGTCATCCAGAAATGGAGAGGATACATCCACAACTTCAGTGGATGAAATGTTCAGAAGCATGGCTCACCATCCTTCATTCCCCACTTCACATTCAGCCACAAATTTTCGGAATGAAAATTGGGTAAAAGGATTCTTCCTCTTGGTGTCACATGATGAGAAGGAGGATCCTATAATTGAGGCCTATGACATGTTCCTTAACCCGCAGTAGTTGAGGCAGTCCATGCATGTGTGTGCATCCACTTTTTACAAGGAGGCATCATATCTACACTTACCTTCAATGTGTGGGTCAATTGATGGAGTTTTGCACCCTTGGATCAATGGCAGAGAGTTGAGCCATTGGATGAAAAGGGGAGCACCTATAGAGTTCCATAGAGATTATGAGATATCTTTATTTGAGGAAGAAAAAAAATGGCTGAACACATTCCATGTGGTTTAGCAAATAAAAGTGTTTGTCCTTGCATTGGTTGGATGGGCAGATGGATCATTGCAATGAAGACCTTGGAAGGTAAAAGGTTATTTTATTTCAGCAATAATTTTTTGTTATAACTGACATTGTCTTGACATGTAAGCACCAAAAAAGGTGTATTTTGTAGCCATTATATGTCTCCAACACGCATGGACAAGAGATGCATTCTGATTTGCATGCTCTCAAGAAGTTCTATATTTGGTGGAGAAGTCACACAAGTGTTCAGTTTTGAATTGGGAGTGGCACACTTCCAGCATGGTGGATGGATCCTGGCATACCATGGAGTGATAAGTTTTCAAAAGTAATAGTGATAATGGATGGTATTCAACAGGGACCATGGGATCCAGGAATTCTTTGGAGTGACAAATTTCCAAAGGGGGCAGAAAAATTTGGGTCCTTACGGAGGGAGTAGTGGGATCCATGAATTATACTCAGTTATCTTAATTGGGTTAAGATTTTTGTTCATGATTTAGTGTAGATAGAGTTTGCAGTGCAGTTTATTCTTCATGTTCATCTTGCATTTATTTTATATATTTTTGAAGGCCCCAAGTTTAATTTTCAGAGTGTTCAGTGGATGAGGACAATTATAATTAGAGTGGTGCAGCAAAAGCTTGGTGGAATCCTAACATTGCTTGAGGACAAGCAATCTTGGGAAGGGAGGATTGTCATGTCCCCAATTTTGGCTCATCCAGTACCATAGGTGAAATGGGACAAGATCAACCCCTAAGGGAATTAAATTGTATTAATTCTATTTGCTTAGAATTAATTTTAGCCTAAGTCTCTCAAATTGGCAAATTTATTTATTAAAGGTAATTTTGATAAATAAAACTAATGGATAATAAGCAAGTGGGCCAAGGGGGCACCCAGGTGGAAGATGTTTCCAAAAATGGAGTAGGGGGTATTTTTGGAGGCAATTATACCAGAGGAATTAATTAATTATTAATTAATTGATTAAATGCTAAAGTTTGGATTAATTTTGAGCTGTAATATTTTTATTAATATTTTATTTGTTATGCTGATTAAATGGAGAAATTGGCTCACCAATTCGAATTAGTGGATAAGGTTGGAGGAATTACTTGGAGTAGAAGTCAAGTAAGCACTAGAGTCCAAAAATGTTGCCAAAAATGAGAAAAAGAGGAATATTTCAGGAAAAGAAGCATAAATCCAGAAAGCAAGAAAGTTTAGAAAATAGGGAAAGTTAGAAAAAGAGGAAAAAAGAAGGAAAGTCAAAGCAAAGCAAGCAACCAAAGCAAAGAAATTATGTCCACTCATGGGTGATCTATTCTCACAGGTCACCAAGCCATGTAACTTGCTCAACAGGTCAACATGAATTCTATTAAAGAAGGTTCCAAACTTCATTCAAGAACTTTTGATCATTATTAGAATTTGTGAATGAGAGCTTTGAGCCCTCTAATTGAGTGTTGTGCCTCAACAAGTTATGCTTGGGAGATGTGCCCCAAGGCCCTATGAGTTTCCTGTAAGTGTTATTAAGGTCCAACAACTAATATTACAGCCATTGATATCCAATTCAGATCAACATTGAATATTTAATGTTAGATTGAAGAGGAGGCTACCAGTGAAGGAGATTTGCAACTAGATTTGGTGGAGGAACACTAGAGGATGAAGACAGTTATGGAGAAATGCGCCCAGGACCTCTAGTGAGCTCTATAATCTGATGTTTGCAGAGATTAGGGGATGCTAAATTCCATATATCAAATACCAATACTTGATCCAGGCGGATATCGGTGGCGACCCACCTCCTCCAACTGGCTTAAACAGCTTTTTGGCAACTTTTGTAATTTACTATTTTTAGCAGTTTTTCGGGTCCTAAACTTCGAGATCTGTTTTGAGGCCCTAAATGACCTTTTTTGGAGATTTGGGGGGCCAAATGGTTGCCAATGGCATTCATTTGTCTCCAGTCAAAAGTTGTAAATCTCAGATAGACCTTTCCAACGGGCTACCGAGCGCCCCAAACAGAGATCATATGCAAAAGTTATGACCCTGGGAAGTTGACTGTTCAACTAACCACCTTGGGGCTGGAAACTTTATGACAGTTCATATTCTAGGGTTAGGTTTTTCGATGTTTGGGTTTCTTTCCCTCATGCTTCTGATAAATAGGCCATTTCGGCCTCTCTTTGTATTCATCTTGGCATGAATGAGCTTAGCAGCCACATCTCTTCTTAGAGATAGCTACCACCATTCTAGCTATTGTATTTTACAGTCTGTTTTGATTTCCGCTATTTAATAGAATATGTGTTTACTGTATCATTGTGTCATTTGCAATATATCTCTGTATATGATTCTGTATATGCTATCTTTTGTTTCGTTCCCACGTAAATCCGGATCAGTGGTATCAGAGCAGTTTGCTCTTTGATTGTTTCTCGGTGCATGTCCCTGATGAGGTCAGCATACAGAGAGTTGGGTCTCGAACTAGTTTCACTTGGGGAAGACCACTCTCGCTGCCCCAAACGGCCTCCCATGGCGGAAGAAAAGAGAGACGATGGAGCAGTAGATCCTATCAAGTTGTTGCTCGAGGAATCCCTCACGCGACAGAGGAACGAGATGATGGATAATTTCACCGAGATCCTTTGACGCATGCCAACAGTGGCAAATGCACCCTCAACGAGCAGCCATTTCAGAGATACGACTCCCTTCAAGGTACAATTTAATTTTGATATCCCTTTATTTGAAGGCCAAATCGATGCCGATGCCCTAGATAAATGGTTGAATCTACTAGAAGGGTATTTCTTTGTCCACAATTTTTCTGATAGGGAAAAGATCGTCTTTGCACTCCTCAAGGCCCCCATGTCAAAAATTGGTGGAAAACTTATTGTGAGCAAAACTCATTAGACGAGTCTGGATTGTTTGAATATTCCAATCCCACTTGGGCCTCTTTTATAGATGTCGTCAAGGAACAATATTACCCTATTGGAAACTATGATGACCAGTACACAAAATGGACCATTCTGCATCAAGAGAGGGACCAAACGGTGTCGGAGTACACCAACAAATTTCATACCTTGCGCACAAATCTAGGTATCAAGGAATCCGAGTGGCACCTAGTACTGAAATATCGCAGTGGCCTACACCGGTACATCCGAACAGAGATGGATTTCCTGGAAATCTCTTCACTTGGATCCGCCTATCGATATGCTATCAAAATTGAGCAGAAATTTCAGCAAAAGAACAAGCGTGACTTCGGACCTACGCAGAAGCAGGGCAAGGAAAACTCTGGCTCGTAGAACACGGGGTAGGGAAAGGACAACCAGTCCCAACCACAAGCGAAGAAGGGTAACGAAAAGGAAAAGAAGGACACTGGGAAGTGGTGGGAGTTCCACAAAAGCCCCTGGCACAACACTGATGAATGTCGCTCAAAACAGTCATTGGTGGCTGAGATCAAAGCTTTAGAATAAGACCCCAGTTCTGATTATGGCTCAGAACCTAATTTCACAGCCACGCAAAAAGGGAAGCAGATCATTGATGCAGAACCCAGTGCTGTTGTTGCCACCACATAGATTCAACCATAAGAACTTGAAGAGTCGGAGGTAGAGGAGCACCTTTTCCACTCATAGATGTGGGTGAATGGAATTCCCCTGCACTTTGTTGTGGACAGCGGAAGCCAAAAGAACCTGATCTCAGCAGAAGTCATCAAGAGATTGGGGCTACCAATAACACCACACCCGCAACCATACACCATTGGTTGGCTAAGCCAAGGACAGGGGATTAGCGTCAACCATCAATGTCGCCTACCATACGGCATCAAGCCCTTCAAAGATGAGGTATTGTGTGATGTGGTCCCACTTGAAGTATGTGATGTTCTTTTAGGACAACCATATATGTGGAAGCGTCATGCTGTATATGAATCACAACCTCGCAGTGTCATTGTCATTTTGGGAGGACAACTCTATCGGATACCAGAGATAGTTGCACCTACCCCAACCAAGCAGGGTAGGAAGATAATCTCCCACACTGGGAAATTTTCCCTATTCGCAATTGCCACTGAAGGAGAACATCAGATCGCAGAGACATCCACAACCTCTGCACATTATCCTTCTACTCAGCAGAAACAGGAAGAACACAAAGTCAGGGCAGCATCGCCTATTCGAGTACCTCTGTAGTGCAAGGCCACGCATTCAAGGTGCTCGTCCAAAAAGAAACCATCCACACCAGTGCAGAACGAGGATACCACAACAACCAAAACTGTTGAACAGCTCCAGTGCATCCATCAACAACAATTACAACCCTCTAAAGATGTCAAAGTAAGGCAACCTTTTCACTTCAACAAATACCGCACCAGAAGCTCAACTCGACACACAGCTCGACATATGATAAGGGATTTGATGCAATGGAGACCATTGCTTCCTAAGGAGGGAGGATTGATCCAGGTGGATATTGGTGGCGACCCACCTCCTCCAACTGGCTCAAAACATCTTTTTGGCAACTTTTGTAATTTACTATTTTTAGCAATTTTTCGGGTCCTAAACTTTGGGAGCCTTTTTGAGGCCCTAAACTACCTTTTTTGGCAATTTGGGGGGCCAAATGGTTGCCAATAGCATTCATTCAACCCAATTAAAAATTTGTAAATCTCGGATAGACCTTTCCAACGGGCTACCGAGCGCCCCAAACGAAGATCGTATGCAAAAGTTATGACCCCGGGAAGTTGACTGTTCAACTAACCACCTTGGGGCCGCAAACTTTATGACGGTTCATCTTCTAGGGTTAGGTTTTTGGATGTTTGGGATTCTTTCCCTCATGCTTATGATAAATAGGACGTTTTGGCCTCTCTTTGTATTCATCTTGGCACAAATGAGCTTAGCAGCCACATCTCTTCTCAGAGATAGCTACTACCATTCTAGCTATTGTATTTTATAGTCTGTTCTATTTCCTCTATTTAATAGAATATGTGTTTACTGTATCACTGTGTCATTTGCAATATATCTCTGTATATGATTCTGTATATGCTATCTTTTGTTTCATTCCCACATAAATCCGGATCAGAACCATTCTCCACTGTTCTTCTACTTATACTACTCCCACAGCTAGATTTGGAGGTGATTTCCCTAAAGGAGAGAACTAGTTTTGATGATGGCACCCCACTGAATATCAATATCTCAGAGTGAAACAAGATCAGCCATGTAACCTGTAGATGGACTTATATTAACTTCCATAATAGAGCCAAAGTAACTTCTTTCTTCTCTTCTATATTCTCCCACTGTTGTAACAGAAAACTAGCTCGCGAGGCATTGTTATTTGAGAAGCAAGCATTTAAATAAAGGAGGAATGTTATGAATTTTATATTTTGAGTTTTATGTGTGGAACATCTTATATCAGAGTTGTAATTAACATCAGAACAGATTTTGTGGTTCTTTAAAGCAGTTTGTTATGTTAAAATGTAAGACTAGCTAGATTCATGTCAATTCTAGACTAATTTCACCACTTTTACTGCCAAATACATTCTAAGCACTCATTTTTCATTCTTTCAGTTGGAGAAGGTCATTGACTCAGTATAGTATCCAAATCAGTCCCTAATTCAAGAATTTGGAATCCTTTAACCCATGTTTGGGAAGCTTAGAAAATTATTAGCTCAGCAATCTTGGAATAGCCCTTGAGCCCCAATTCTTCCTAAACTCTCCCAAGTCTTATCAAACACTTTCCTGAACATAACTAGCACCCATTTGACTAATATTAACTCTGTCATTAAATCCTAGGATCCCCACCTGTCCAGTATGCATATGCGAGCTACCCAAGAAGTCTCGAAGTAGGCATAGACTTGCTCTATGCTGAAAAGTGAATGGTACTGGTACTTTGTGCATAAGACACCTCTGATATGATATCCTGACCTGCTACTACACCTCAGTCCATACATTTTCCAGAATTGAATGTTCATCCTACCATTCTCATATCTTACCTCAGTCCCCATCACTTACTTCCTACTCTGTTCGGAAAAATTGTCAAAAATTTAACTAGTGAAGTTTATAAAAAATTTGATGTTAGAGTTAATATATTGGTCGAATCTTCCCAAGGATATTACAAATGCTTTGTGGAACTTGCGCATACATGATCTTCGACTTGGTACGACCTTGACCCTTGCAGTACCATCACCTGTGGGACTTGTGCACTTGCTTAGTCTTCGGTTGTGGACTTTGTGCATATGCTGGCATCAAATTCTACAAAATTATTGAAACTTGTACTCCATTTATCAACTGAAAGCGTCTTTTGATTGGTGATGACATGCACACTTTCAGGACTTGTAGATATGTTCAACCATCTCTTGTTCCATGCTTCTTGCGCACTCCACTTGAATTTCTTGCGCACTCTTGAATATTCTCTTGAGTTGTTTGTGCATATTAGACTTTGTCCCATGTATTCTTTGGCTTTCTTGTGCACTCTTCATCCTTCTATCCAACCAACCCTTTAGCTTGTGCCTTGAAGGACTATGACTGGATGGACTTGTGACCTTCTCAAGTAAATGTAGCTTATGTACTTCTTCACATTGGATATTCACGATGTAGCCTTGGACACACTTCTTCGTATTAGATGCAACTTATAGACTCATACTTCTTCACACTGGAATCAATATCCTTCATCATCTTGCTTGCACAAATGCTTCTTCAATGTGGCTTTACTATACTTCTTCAAGATGGCATGGAAATGATGAAACCACTTGAATTTAGTTTACATAAATGACTCAAACTGAATCAGTTGACATCCTCTTTGACATTAGTTGACATCAATGACAACCAAAGTTCAACAATATCCCCCTTTGGCATTGATGTCAACACCTTATGAAGCTGTGCATAGTCATCTTATTGAAATTGTTTGCTTCATCTATGATTGTTGTAGTACTCCCCCTATGCACATGCTACCCTTGAGTTATTTGCTAGTTTGAACTCCTTACTTCTGCGCATTCTATTGTTGGTGCTTCTTCTGCTTTCGATTACCTCTGTGCAGATCACATGCTTTTGATTATTTAAATACTGTTGCATGCTTATTCTCAGTATCTTCTTCAGGCCATTAATTCAAAATGTGTTTCATGCTCTTTCACATCTGATTTCTCATGTTCTTGCTTCGGTTGCATTACATCTTGGCTTCATGCTTCTGCTTCTTCATGCTGCATTCTCTCAATTGCATTCAGCTTCATGTCATGTGTACAATCAGCTTCATGCTTTTCTCCCCTTTAGACATCAATAGCAAAGAGGTTCCATGACTTGTGCAAGTACCGATTCATATTTATTTTGTTTTGCATTGGAATTCACTCACTGTTCACAGGAATGACTCCCCCTGTCTTCATGCTTCATTTCTTTTGCTGAAATTCTACATTGATATCTTGCAATCTGCATATTGCTTTCATAATGATCTTTTATTGCTTCTTTTGTGTCTTGATCTCATGTTTCTATCACAACACTTCATCATTCTTTGTGAAGTGATTCATGCAACCATCCTTTGTGCCAACTGCATATAAGTGCCAAGACTCAATCCTCTACTGGTTTTGCACAATCCTTTCATTTACTTCTTTTCTGCACTTGATTGTTTCACATGTCATATTTACTGCACTGTCACCGATCCTTGTCTCATTTTCCATTGCCATGACAACCAAAGATTTGGCACGTTTTTCATTTATTCATCAGGTCGTCATAAAAGAGGACATGACACTCAGTTCATGTGGCAACAATGACATGTCGCAGTCCTATTTGAGGTTTCGGGGAAATATCATTCATTGAATGGTGCAATGAATTGAATTTTTTCCTTTTTCACTGTTTCCAAAATCTATTAACTCTTGCATTTAATTTTGACGACCCCACCACCTTCTTTGACTTGCACGATATTGAATGCACATCCCTTCAAATTAATTTCATGCAAGCGAACAACATTCATTCAATTTTATAATAGATTCTATGGGGATGCCTGGTTCATCACCTTTTCACACTTCTGCCCTTCTGTGTCGCATTGTTTCCTACTTTCTTGCCTTTTTTTCCAATGGCTTCCTTCTACCATAGAATAAACAAATCCCTTGAGAGTGTGCAACTAGATGTTCAATCACAACAATATGAATTTACATGCCTGAAGGTTGATATGGGACCTTGGCAATGTCGGATGGAGGACATGGAGTTTCAACACTAGAACATTCAGTCACAGGTCAATTACAGGAACTCTGAACAATTTTCTGAGATGACTCATTGGGTCAACAATCTGGAGCGCCATCAACAAAATATTTTTGAGGAACTATCCTTAATTCATCCTTAGCATATTGGACCACCATTGTCTACAATTTTGCAACTTCTTCCAGTGCACCCTTCTTCGGAGTGTACTACACCGGTGTCGATGGACTTGGAGCTTCTTCTTGCAAACCAACCAGACATAGAACTTGAACTTGAACTGTAGCTGTAGATTACTTTAGAAATTTTCAATTTTTCCTTCTTCACTCATTTTTTCTTGTATACACCTTTTTGGCCTCGGCATGGAGTCTCGACTCATGCAATTTTGTAACCACATTGATTTTGAATATAATGAAGATCTACATTTTGTGCAGACTCATGTCTATCTTTCAACAATGTTTGTATATTTTCTCCATGCAAGAGTTCCCCCTTTAATAATTAAAACTCAACAATTTACTATTCTTCACTTTATATCATGCAAGAGATTTTATGAAATAATCATTACTTCGTAATAAACTGAATGTATACGCACCACTTCACTTTGCCTGGAACACTGAAGTTATTTTCTACGACAATTTAATCCTAATACATACTTTATGCAATACTGATAAATACTACGACAAACATAACCGTCATTTAAATTACTCCTTGAATTATAAGATGCATCATGTTGAATTCAAGGGTCTCACCTGATCTTTTCAAGATCAACAGAAGGAGTAGCAATTTCTTGCTTCTTTGGATGTACTCGAATTGTCTTCTTTTTCTATGCACTTCTGCGGAGATTTCCTTACCCATGTTTTCTTGTGCGCACTTCCATCTTGATTTTGTACTTTGGAATTTCCAATATGATTCCTTGCAAATTCATTTCCTTTACGCAGTAATTCTTCAAATGGAAATTTTACTACCTTTCAACAGTACACAGCCTTATTCCCAAAACCATCACATGCATATCATCTCATAGTTTGACAATATTTTGCAACATGACCAAATTGATTGCATCTTGCGCACTTCATCCTATTCATCCTTCTTTTTCTAGAATACTAAAAAGAGTTGTAGTTGTTGAAGGAACTACCATACCTGACTGACTTAACATGAATGGAGCATTGTTCTTTATTGCATACTTTCTTTGATTCTTTTTCATAATGAAGACCTGTTTTGTCTTCCAATGATCTCTGATCTTCCAGGATTTTCTTCAAGATTTATGTGATGTCTTTGAACTGTTCTTTAATTCATCATCAATACTAGACTTGTTGCTTTCTTGATGTGCGCAAATCACTATGGGATATTGGACTTGCTTCTTTCCCTTCATCTTAACCAGCTTGTCTTCTAAGCAAGACATTTCTTTGTCCTTTGACTCAAGCTAACTTGTCAGCATCTTATTTATTTGCGCTAAATATTCTAAAGAAGCTTTCAATGCATATTTATCTTCCTCAAGCACTTTGACCTTGTCTTGTGCGCAAATAAGTTGTATCTCACAGTTGGTTATCTTTTCATGAAATTCTTTGTTAAGAGACTCTTGAAGTGGCTTGTCCCATTCTTCATACTTCGACAATTGTTACTGCAAGAATTTCTTCTTCTTTCTTGACTTATTTAATTCATCCAGGGCACTAATAATTTCACCTTCCTAGTCAGTGTCTGCAACATCTTCTTCTTCTTCAGATTGATTATCAGTATTGACCTTTGCAACAGGATTTGGAGGTGTAACTGGATATGGAGGTGTTTTGAATGATCCACTAAAGAAGTATTTGTCTAGTGATCCTGGTTTTTTTTGCGCAATTGGAGTATTCTTTGAACTATTCTTCTTATTTTCATCTCTACTTTCTTCTTCCACAAAGACAATGAAAATTACTTCTTTTGGTTCTTTGCCACAATAGCTTCCTTCATATATATTGTTGTCTTCGTCAGTGTACATACTTTTGTTTTGTTTTGGAATCCTCCTTTTATTTTCAGGTCTATGCTGAGTGTGCACACTTCTATGTTCATAAGAACAAAGTTATTCCCCACTGTCACTATCTTCTTTTTCTTTGTAAGGATAATTATAGGAATAATGACCTACTCCTCTACATTTGAAACACTTGAAGGGAAACTTGTTCTTGTACTTACCTCGTCCTCTTTTCAAATTTCTAAAAAAGTTTGATTCCTCATCATATGACTCATTACAATAGTCCTTGTTGTGATCATGCTTATCCTTCCGAGTGGATTTAAAAGCAACATCCTTTATAATGGGAGTCTCTTTCTCAGTTCTCATCTTGTATGCAGTCAAAATCCCTCGAAGCTCGTCCTTTGTCAGATATTCAAGATTAGCTATGTCTTCCAATACGAACACCTTTGCATCAAACCTAGAGGGAATATTTCTTAGTATCTTATGTACCACGGATTCTTTTTCCAAAGTGACCTCAAGACTTTTGATAGCATTAACTATCTCATAAAATATTAAGAAATAAGAGGTATATTTCTCTTCATCTTTCATTCTCATAGATTCAAATAACCTAGAGTAGTTCTGCAACTTTGCTTTCTTTACCTTCTCATCACCTTCCTAGACACATATGTGTTTGTCCCAAACCTCCTTGGCTGATGCGCAGTTCATAACCTTGACGAATTCATTACCAGTCAAACCACAAAGCAATGAGTTTCTGGCTCTTGCATTACATTCATAGATTCTCCTCTGTACTGGATTAACTGGCATCACTGATGGGACATTGTAACAATCCACAATAGATTTCCAGACATCTGCTCCCAGTGCTTGTAGATAAATTTCCATCCTAACCTTCCAGAAGATATAGTTGGTGCCATCAAACCTTGGTGCTCTGTTAGTAGAAAGACCTTCCTGCTTGTCCATGTCTTTGAAAGGATCTATCTTCCAGATGTTAACCTATTACTGAAGACACCCGCTTTGAAAACAATTGTTGGAATCGAATTAATACTGAGAGGGGGGGTGAATCAGTATTATCGCAATTATCAATATTTTTTACCTTCTTTAATAGATTAGTCTTAACTTAATCTCGATATTTAATTATGCATCCAACATAAATAAAACATTCATCCACATATGCACCGAGACAAAGAACACAAAACACACATGATTTTTGACGTGGAAACCCAATCGTGAGAAAAATACTAAATGCTATTTTGTAATGAAAATATTACATTCAAGGAAGAACCGACTTCCTGTTTTTACCAGCACCAACTGGAAGGATGCATCGACCCTCTGGTTTTACAGGAACCGACCTGAAGGAAGCACCGAATCCCTATGTTCTATAGCACCAACTAGAAGGAGGCTACGACCTCCTGATCCTTACCCCGTCCTTCCACCCAGATATACAAAATAATATTATGCCTTACTGAAATTCCAACTCACGCACATTTCTTATCTTTTTTAGTTCATTATGTTGTGTGCACCTTTTGTATGCAGTTGTATTGCTATCACTCCCTTGCATACATCATTTGACTTCTCATTCCAGTCAATTCTTTACTTTTGCTGATGACTCACTTCATATGTCATGTGCTACTTCATATGTTGTAGTCTGCGCCACTGATTAGTTGTGTCATTCTGCTAACGTGCAACTTCACTTCACCAACTAATATTTTGCTTCACTTGATAGCTTGTTGTTCTGAAATTACACACCAGTATTAGATGGAACTACGCACTAACTTAGATGTGTCCGTTCTGTTTAAGTGCTATAGTATTTTAGACAATATGCAACATGTTGTGCATCATATGATTCATCCTTTCGGTTTAATGCACTTGCCTCAGATCATCCTCATCATGACACACATATAATATTCTGCTATTGTATTGTCATCACAGATTGGATGGATCTCTCTTCTTCACACACTTCAATTCAACCTTTATGCATCAACCAAAGTTTTGCGTATCTTATGATATGCCTCAATTTTTTATATTTTCGCTTCAAACTTCCAAAACATCCATGACTATATGTGTGTTGTCTATGATACTCTCATTCATTTCTCACACACTTGCACATACTCATCATTCTTCCTTTCTATCTTTGCGCAATTGTCACAGATCTACAACATAATTTTGCGCACCATTAGCTATATCATTCTTCTGCATGTGCACACTCAGCTCCTCAGTATATCATTTTTTTTGTATCTCAATCCTGTGTTTCCCCAAATATAAATCTGTATCTTCCACTTGAATCTCTATATCCTTTCCATCTAGCTTACTTAAAATATTAAACTTTCATCTCTATTTATATGTCCTGTATGGATTGTATGTTGACAGGTTGGTTGTGGCATTCCTTCTTCCTTGCTTCACGGATTATGCCTATGCCACATGTCATGTTCTGTGCCACTAATGTGTCCTTTCTTTGAGTGGTTTGTGCATATGTGGTCCTCGACTTGGTGGGACTTTCACCCTTGTGCTACCATTACTTGTGGGTCTTGTGCAATTGCTGTATCAATTATTTTCGGAACTTGCGCATACGTGATCTTTGAATTGGTGGGACTTTGACCCTTGCGGTACCATCACTTGTGGGTCTTGCGCAATTGGTGTATCAATGCTTTGTCAAACTTGCGCATATGTGATATTCAACTTGGTAGGACCTTGATCCTTGCAGTACTATCACTAGTGGGACTTGCGCACTTGTTGAGTCTTTGGTTGTGGAATTTGTGCATATGTTGGCATCAACTGCTACACACTTCTTGAAACTTGTATGCCTTTTATCAACTGAAAGCGTATTCTGATTGGTGATGACCTACACACTTTCAGTACTTTTAAATATGTTCAACCATATCTTGTTCCATGTTTCTTTCACACTCCACTTGACTTGCTTGCACACTCTTGATGTGAAGCACCTGCAACAATTAATTAATAAGAATATGCGAAATAGCAGAAATGACAGAACTCAGAATCACTTTTATATTGATCACAGGCCACTTCGAGGGGGCAACCTCCTATGAGCAAGCTCAATACAAATAACTTCACGGTGCCTTCATAGGTCTCAACACACACTTATATACTAATTCTAGGCGCGAATACTATGGGTCAAAACCATGGGCCACTACAAACTATGGATCAACAATACTACGGGTGACTTACAAAGCATATGCGCCAACAACAATAACACGAACTATTGATTAACAAATACTACGGGACGACTTACAAAGCATATGCGTCCAACAAAAATATACTAACAAAGTAAAGACATGGGTTCCTAACATCCCCTCCCCCTTAAAAAAAGCTTTGTCCTCAAAGCTTTAGATGTGGAAATTGTTGTTGAATCTGAAGGAGTGGTTCCCATGTAGCATCCTCTGGTTGCATACCATGCCACTGAATTAAGACCTCTGTGATAGAGCGAGAGCGAAGCTGACGAGTGCGCCGATTGAGGATGGCCTCCGGCTCCAAAAGAATGGATCCCTCATTATCCAGTTCGGTTAAAATCATTTGTCCACTGATGTTGGTGCCAAGAACTTTCTTCAGACAAGAGACATGAAAGACTGGATGAATGCGGGAAGAAGGAAGAAGTTCCAATTTATAAGCAACGGACCCAATCTTCTGAAGAATTCGATATGGCCCATAGAACTTTGGAGCGAGCTTATGAATCCCTTTGAGTTGTAGGGAGGATTGCTTGTACGGATGGAGACGAAGAAAAACCATATCGCCTACTTGAAAAATGCGCTCAGAACAGTGCTGATCAGTTTGTTGCTTCATGCGATTTCTTGCCATGTGAAGATTGTCCCGCAAAATGCGAAGAATCTGATCGCGGTTTCGAAGGACCGTGTCAACTTCCTGAACTGGTGAACTGTTGGGGGTGTATGGAAGAAGAATTGGAGGTGCCTGACCATAGACTGCTTCATATGGGATCATTTTAGAGGCAGTGTGGTAAGAGGTATTGTACCACCATTCAGCGAGAGGGAGCCACTTTTCCCACTGATGTTGTTGTTCAGAGGTGAAGCAACGAAGATAAGTTTCCAAGCATTTATTGATAATTTCAGTCTGACCATCTGTTTGTGGGTGATACCCTGAACTCATCTTCAGTTTGGTGCTAGTGTGGCGAAATAGTTCTGTCCAAAAATGACTGGTGAAAGTTGCATCACGATCTGAGATAATGGAAGAAGGGATTCCATGAAGACGAAAGATCTGGTCCAGGAAAATTTGAGCGACCGAGGAGGCTGTATAGGGATGGATGAGAGCACAAAAATGACTATATTTGGAGAGGCGATCAACCACAATGAGAATCATTGTCTTCCCGCTAGATTTAGGGAGCCCTTCAATGAAATCCATAGAAATATCTGTCCAAATCCGTGTAGGTATGGGCAAGGGTTCGAGCAATCCCGAAAGGAGTGTTGTTTCACCCTTATTGCGCTGGCAGGTATCCCATTCGGCCACCATATATTGAATTGTCCTTTTCATGCCCTGCCAAACGAAGTTACGCGTTGCCCGTTCATACATTTTGAGGAACCCAGAGTGCCCTGCCGATGGAGAAGCATGGAGTTCATAGAAGACAGCCTGTTGAAGATTTGTGCTCTGGGGAAGCACTAGATGACCCTTGTATATCATAGAAGCACCATCCCAAGAGTAATGTGGTACAGCAGAAGGGTTTTTGGTCAAGCGTTGGATGATTTGAGATAAAGAAGAGTCATTGACATAACCCTGTTGAACAGATTGCAACCAATTTGGAACAAGCATAGAAATAGCTGAAAGAGAACCTTGGGCATCAAATGTGCGAGAAAGAGCATCTGCCACAATATTGTCTTTACCCTTCTTGTAAGTGATCTCATAGTCATAACCCATGAGTTCGCTAACCCATTTATGTTGTGTTGGGGAGGAGACATGCTGTTCCAAGAAATATTTTAGACTCTGGTGATCAGTCTTGATGCAGAAATGATTCCCTAATAGGTATGGTTGCCACTTCTGTACTGCATGCAAAATAGCCATCATTTCCTTCTCATAGGTAGAGGCAACTAAATTCTTACCTGAAAGGGCTTTGCTGGTGAATGCAATGGGGTGTTCATCTTGAAGGAGAACAGCACCAAGTCCATTGCCGCAAGCATCACTCTCAATAGTGAAGGGATTGGAAAAATCGGGCATAGCTAGAACAGGTGTAGTACACATATCTTGTTTTAGTTTGTCAAATGCACATTGAGCAGCATGTGTCCATGTAAAAGCATCCTTTTTCAATAGAGCAGTTAATGGAGCTGCAATATTCCCATAATCCTTGACAAACTTGTGGTAGTATCCAGTCAATCCCAAAAAACCACGAAGGCTCGTGAGTGTCTGAGGATGCGGCCAATTGTTCATGGCATCGATTTTGGCAGGATCCACGCGAACCCCTTGTGCTGAGATAATGTGCCTGAGATACTCAACTTCCTTCTGTCCAAAAACACATTTAGACTGCTTGGCGTGGAGATGATGGTCAGAGAAACGTTGCATGACAAGATCCAGATGCTGGAGATGTTCATCCCATGTTTTACTGTAGATGAGGATATCATCAAAGAATACCAGAATGAAATTCCGCAAGTAGGGTCGAAATATTTTATTCATTAAGGCCTGGAATGTGGAAGGAGCATTAGTGAGGCCAAAGGGCATGACCAAAAACTCATAATGGCCATTATGTGTGCAGAAAGTTGTTTTAGGGATATCATCCTCATGAACCCGAATTTGATGATACCCAGAACGAAGATCCAACTTGGAGAAAATGTGAGCCCCATGAAGCTCATCAAGAACATGAATTGGAAACTTATCCTTGATGGTGAGGTGATTAAGTGCTCGGAAGTCAATGCATAGGCGCCATGACCCATCTTTTTTGCGGACAAGAAGAACTGGAGAAGAAAAGGAACTAGTGCTTGGGCGAATAATACCTTGCTTTAATAAGTCCCGAATGAGCATTTCAATCTCCATTTTTTGGTGAAATGGGTAGCGATAGGGCCTGATGTTGGGAGGAATGCTACTAGGAAGGAGCTGAATACGATGGTCTTCTGGCTTGGAAGGTGGAAATCCCATTGGTTCATCAAAGACAACTGTATATCGATCCATAATTTGTTGTGGATCCAAAAGAGTAGTGGAGACCGCTGATGGTTGCATCTGAATGGAATGGATCTGAACGATGACACCATGTGAATTCTTCTTGAGGAGTTTTTCCATACGATGTGAACTGATGATGGCGAGAGAACCTAGTCGTAATCCTGTCAATGTGTGTTTTTGTCCATTGAGGGAAAACTACATCCAAAGTTCAGGAAAATCCCATAAGACAGGGCCAAGTGTGCGTAGCCATTGAGCGCCCAAAACCACATCACATCCCCCTAAGGTCAAGGAAAACATGTCAGAGCACAAGGTATAATCTCCCATAGATATATGCACATTTTGACACTTCCCTTTGCAAGGTAAGGTGCCCCCATTGGCAACCATGACTTCAAAGTTGGAGCAAGGATGGATAAAACAATCAGCTTGTTTGGCGATCCGAGGGTCAATGAAATTATGAGTGCTACCAGAATCAATGAGTATTGTAAGAGGAAGCTTCTTGAAGTAACCCCTGACTCGCATTGTTTGGGGGGTCGTGATTCCAGCTAAAGCATGGAGAGATATCTCTGGCTGGTCATCCTGAGACGGAGGGTCAATAGGTGGTTCCTGAATGTCGACCGGAGCATCCATTGTTTTTGGATCTTCGTCACCAATTTCAGAGGCAGGCAGAGAATCCACATCCAAGAGATAGAGCTTTTGTTGAACACATCTATGTCCCTGAGTGAATTTCTCATCACAATTATAGCAAAGCCCCTTTTCTCTGCATGCTTGCATCTCTGTTTCAGACAAACGCTTGATAGGAGTTGGCCGAGGAGCCTACGGTATAGGTGGTCGTTGAGAACCCATATTTCGGAAGGGAACAAAAGTGGGCTTGGAGCGTTATTGGGATGAAATCTTGTCTTCTGCCAACTTAGCCAACCCTAGGGCTTCCATCATTGTGTTGGGATAGAACATTTTGACCTCAGAGCAGATGGCATCCTTTAGATCACTGATAAAACAACTCTGGTAAAAGTCATCAGACAATCCTTCAGTGTGGTTGGCTAGTTTCTCAAATTCGGTTTGATACTCTCTCACAGTGCCAATTTGGCGAAGTTTAGTGAGGGCTCCTGTGAAGTCATCAAAAGCACTAGGACCAAATCGTTTCAAAAGGAGCTAGCAAAAGTTTTCGTTGCAAAAGGAGCTAGCAAAAGTATGGCCATTTTGGCTCTTCATGAACCTTGATGTACCAACGGTACCACTGAAGAGCTTCTTGTTCCAAATGAAAGGATGCAAGTGGAACTTTGTTGACATCAAAAGTATTATGTAGACTAAAATACTGTTCTGCACGATAGATCCATCCAGGTGGATCAGTACCATTGAAGCGAGGAAAATCAAGCTTTGGACCACGGAAATTGCTGGAAGAAGAGAACCCATTGTCTGATGAAGACTCGGACTGCTGTTTGTTGTTCATAGTTGAATGTTTAAGATGGAGGCCGATAAATTTTTCATCCAGATCCTGGCGTTTGGCTTGGATGGCTGCAAGTGCATCTTCCATGGTTTTTGCTCCTGCATGGGTGACAACCATAACTAGGAGTTTTTTTTTTTGGTTGACTGGGTAGGAAAACAAAAACAGAAACTGCTTCAGTAAAGGAAAATATGGACTTGGGAAAAAATCTAAAGGGTAATTGAGGTTTGACTAGGTTTTGGACACTGTCTAATAGACAGGGAAGAAAAAATGAAGATTTCAGAAGCAGGGTGAAAGAATGGGAAAATTTGGCAGAGGGGGACAAAGAAGCAGAATTCAGAAAGGAACTCTGTGGTAAAATTTGAAGGTGATTGGGTGAAATCTGAGGAAGTTATGGCAAACCTTAAAAATAGACAAATGTGGGATTTCGGGTTTTGGGAAGGGGAATTGGGGATAGGGTCCTCAGGAATGAAATATGCAGAATGAGATGACAGGGGTTCCCCGAAAATTTCAAGGGAAATAGAGTAAAAAAAAGGGAGATATGGATAAAAAACTGAATTTTTTACTCTTTTTTTTTTCTAGACTGAAGCGGGTACGGCTCGGAAGGGATCTGGAACAGATAAATCTGCAACGGCCCAGAAGTGAGCAGAAATAGAGGGATCTGAAATGACACCGAATGGATTGAAAACGACTGGATCTGGAACGACTTTCAGAATGGATCTGAACGGCTGGATCTGAAACGACGCAGCAGTGATCGACAACAGTTCAGCTGAAAATAGATATGGACCCCAGGTTTGTGTGGCTTCCTAACAGTTCAGGGGTTTCACTCGAACACCAATGCTGTCTGACGGCTTGCGTATTGGGGTAGTACCCCTCACTCCATGGCTCAGGTAAAACTGATAACCGCTTTGCCACAAACGACAACTCTTGGTTTACCTCATGGATGGGAACTAGTCAATCAGGTAGGGGTCGTTGCCCTTTTCGCTGGCAAGTCCTCTCAATGGGCCAACTACTTCGGGGTTCCTGTGGTACTCTTCATAATGATTTTTAGGGCTTATGCCCAAGTACTTCCCACAGTTAAGCGGATAGGGATTATTCCCAAATCCGAACCTGCAACAAATGTGAAAAAATAATTTGGCAGAAATTTCACCCAGCGAGCCCAAGAAAGTGCTCTGATACCAGATGTGAAGCACCTGCAACAATTAATTAATAAGAATATGCGAAATAGCAGAAATGACTGAACTCAGAATCACTTTTATATTGATCACATGCCACTTCGAGGGGGCAACCTCCTATGAGAAAGCTCAATACAAATAACTTCACGGTGCCTTCATAGGTCTCAACACACACTTATATACTAAGTCTAGCGCCAATACTATGGGTCAAAACCATGGGACACTACAAACTATGGATCAACAATACTACGGGCGACTTACAAAGCATATGCGCCAACAACAATAACACAAACTATTGATCAACAAATACTACGGGATGACTTACAAAGCATATGCATCCAACAAAAATATACTAACGAAGTAAAGACATGGGTTCCTAACACTTGAATCTTCTCTTGAGTTGTTTGCGCATACTAGACTTCGTCCCATGTATTCTTTGGCTTGCTTGCACACTCTTCATCCTTCTGTCCAACCAACCCTTTAGCTTGTGCCTTCAAGTACTATGGTTGGATGGACTTGTGGCATGCTCACGTAGATGTGCCTTATGTACTTCTTCACAGTAGATATTCATGATGTACCCTTATTCATATTGGATGCAACTTCTAGATATACTTCTTTACATTGGAATCCATATCCTTCATCATCTTTCTTGTGCATATACTTCTTCAATGTGGCTTTACTATTCTTCTTCAAGATGGAATGGGAATGCTAAAACGACTTGACTTTAGTTGACATCAATGAGTCAAACTGAATTAGTTGACATCCGCTTTGACATTACTTGACATTAATGACAACCAAAGTTCAACAGATACATCTCAATTATGTTGAAATACACAAATGGATGCTATTTAGCACTTGGAAGTTGCACAATATATCATGACCATTTGCAAGGGACCCCTCCTAGGTACCAACAAATTATGCCATTATGCATGAATCTCCATGATTAAATGTCAAGACTTGCATGATGAATCTATATTGTTCGTGGGGGACCCCTATCTTTTACCACTTATCCACGTTATGGTGCATGAACTGTGGATATTGGAGGTTGGGGAGTAGCACAATGCATCCAAATCATTTGAGAGGATCCTTCCTTTTTATCTCTTTCTCTTTTCTATGTGCACAGACTCTTGAGACATGTTAATCCATCCTAATACACTCTTCTTCCTTTATAACAAAAGGCATACTTAGGCTCATCAAGAGGAGGGGAATGCCCATAGTTTGGACCATCATCAATCCACTTGTTTGAGGAATAACACCCTCAATAGTAAATCAATACTATTGGGGGTAAGTGATTTTGATTATGTAGGAGACATTAAACAAAATATGGAACATAGTCAGGGGATACCCTTTGTTTAACAGTGACTTATTTATGAGGTTAAACAACCAGAGGAGTCTTCTCATATGTATGATTTTAGTATATGTAAATATTCCACTCTTAATTAGCATTTATGTGGAGGAGAATTGGGATCTAGGGTTCCTTCTTCATCCATTCCAGTTTCTTACAAGGATGCAGTTTGACCTAAGGCACCTCCTATGAAACCTCAACTGCTTAACATGCCAATTTTATAAACTGTAGAGAAATTGGATGAGATGTCAAGTTTGGAGCTTAAAAATATAGAGGTAAATGAATTATTTTCATCCCTAAAATATTTTTCAATCATTTTTCAATTTAATTAGCCATGGTTACCAAATCTACACTAGCAGATATATTCCAAGTACACTAAATATTGTGAGATCGTTTTTGTTCCAAATGTTTATTTGTAGTTTAGTATTATGCTCATGATGATTACTAGAATATTTTTTAGGAGGGGCCTTGGTTTTGGGGAAGAGCAGGGCTCTTCATTATCCCATTGTTTCCAAAATTTGACTCATCCACTATGGTAGTATCTAAAATACCTATTTGGGTCCAACCCACAAATATGACTTTTCCTCTTTGGCATTCTTTAGTGTTTAAATATATGGCAATGCTTTGGAAAATTTTTAAAATTTAGATATCGAGCATACTTAGTATGTTCTTTTCACTTATTCTAAAATTTATTCAGAGATTAATCTTAGTAAAGGTACTGTAGACATGATGCTTCTAAAACAAGGAAATTTTAAATGGATTTAAATCTTGGGTTGTGAAATAATAGTATTTAGGTGTCATTTTTGTCATCCAAACCATCTATAGGAATCATGTCCTCCAGAAAGAGGTCATTTAAAGAGGAAAAAGGGGCATTCTTCAAACTTAAAAGATGGAAACCATATGAAGCCCCTCTTTCAGATGATGAATATAATGAGAGTGAAAAATATTTTCATCCATCTAAGGTAGAGAAAGTAGTGAAGGAACCTAAGTAAATAATGAAGATATAAAATATACATTACATGTTCATGAATAATTAATGAATGTGGGGGATCCATCCTTTCAAGAGATAGTTACAAATGAAGTTTTAACATGAGGAATGAAGAGATCACATGAGTTTGAAAATTATTAGTCTAATAAGGATCGGTTTTTTATTGAAAACTCATAAATATATCATTATAATCTACAAGGAGTTGTCACATGATATACCTCAAGGGTATGGATATAGGTCAAAACAAAAAAAGAGAAAAAAAGCTAAATTGAAAATGTCACCTCATAACAATATTATTCACTTGTTATATGATCTTTTTCTTCAACATAAGATGTTTCTAGTGCTTAATCCTACTTGGATCATTGTGATTGGTTTTTTACCATTTTTATATAAAGTATTATATGTACTTGAAAAATGGGATTTCCATTTTCTTTTATAATATAGATTATAAAAGATTATAATTTGGTCCTAGTGTATTATAAATTAATTATAATTCTTTTTAATAATTCCTAGATTGTCCTAGATTATATCATTAAGTATTTTTTTTTAATAATTTTTCATTTACACTAGGACCAAATTTGTAGATGAAACTTTTTTCAAGAAGAAAAAAACATGATTTTTCTATTCTTCGAATAAAAAAGTACATGAACATAACCAAATATGACCAGGTGAAATATGGTACAACAAAGTTTAAAGGCCACAAGCCAGAAATTCAAGCATGTCCAAAAACTAGCACTTACCAACAACGAAGACTAAACAACAAAACAAAATACATCATGCTAGTTGTCCAAACAGTGACAGAGTAATATCCAAAAAAAATGTTTTCCCTACATTTTCCAAAGAATCATCAATGTACTCTTCCCAAACTAAAACTCCATTTTGTAGGACGGAATCCTTCGATAATGCAGTAGCTGAATAATTTAATTCTTTGTAGATTTCTTGGATCATCCAACAATAAAACTTGCTAAGAAATTCTTTAGTTCTGTTGCACCATTTTTGTAATGCAATGGATTGAACATCACTTGAAGTTTTTTTCCCAATTTACAATTGCTAAAGAGTCCCCAAAAATATTTAATGTATCAATGCCCAAAAGAAAAAATAAATTGTCAAGCACCACAAGGCAAGTAGTTCTACCTTAGTATTTGTATCGGGACCACAATTAAGCTTCAATTGAAAATATGAACCAAATTTATAACAAGCATTGCATCAGCTACACACCTTCCATCCACTGCTACTCCATCAAAGAAACCACGGGCTTCACTAATAGCAAGAAGTGGAGAAATATTTCGGTATTTCACTTTCTTAACAATCCTAGGACAAATTTCCCTATACAACCGCAAAGTTTTCTCCATACCAAACATGATGGAGGGAGGTATGTCTTCAAATACAAACACATTCCGCATATTCCATATGAAACAACAATAGATAGCAGGAAAAATTCTATGATCTTTTATTAACTGGTACCATTTATACAAGTTTTTATTCAAATAAACTTTATCCCAATCCATCGGGTTCTCCATTTTTGTGCAGACAGAGGACCATGGGTTTTTTGAGAAAATGTAGAAGATAAATAGATGCTCAACAGATTCAACTGTACTTAAGCATAAAGGGCATCGATTTGGTATGTGCCAACCTCATTTAATGAGGTTATCCCAAGTGAGGATCTCACCTTCCAAAATTAGCCAAAGAAAACATTTTATTTTCTATGGTAACTTCCATTTCCATAGCTTATCATACCACCAGTTTGGGACAATATAATTTTTAGAATTTTCTAAGAAGAGATAGGATTCTTTTGCAGTAACTTTACCATTTTTCCCATTTCCATTCCATAAAAATTTATCTTCTGAGTTTGTGAGTTTGATCCTGGTAGTTTGAAGTCTATATATATATAAATACCATTCAATTTGAATATCCCCGACACTGCCCAAATCCTTAGCAGAGTACGAATACGAATCGTTAAGATCCAAAATTTTTAGTTTTTTGATATGAGACAGAGTGGTGTAACCAATTTCCTGTAGGTACATCAAAGTATCAAAGGACAATTGAGATCCAACATCATACCAGAAATCGCATCAAGTGCCACCATGACTTTGTCACCTCTTCCAACCGACCATACAAGGTTTTTTTTTTATCAAGTGGAAATATTTTATAAATCCATTCCAAAAATTGGAAGCTTTCTTGTAAGATTTTGCAGAATTCCTGATCCAATTGAAGATATATTCCCTGATATATTTTTCCTGTAAAATCTGATTCCAAAGCTCGTCCCCAAATCCCACTCCACATGTATTTCATGCTAATATATTTACTAAACCAATCTAATTTATTAATATCCCATCCA
Source organism: Larix kaempferi (assembly GCA_027924585.1). Classification (NCBI taxonomy): domain Eukaryota; kingdom Viridiplantae; phylum Streptophyta; class Pinopsida; order Pinales; family Pinaceae; genus Larix; species Larix kaempferi. The sequence continues at coordinate 2,422,141 of BSBM01000162.1, read as the reverse complement.
TCTTTTTTCTTTGGCATGGAAAATCTACGCCAATTAACAAGATGAATTATATTCTTTTCCACCGCATCATCCCATAGGAATTTGAACATCATTTGACAAAGTAGGTTTATGATGGATTTTGGAATGTAAGCCAGTGAGAACCAATAAATAGGGATGCCTGTCAAGATAGATTTTTATAAAGTCACCCCCCCAAAGTAAGCAGCCTGTAAATCCAATTTGAGATTCCTTTTTCAAAATTTTGAATTGGCCAGCACCAATCATTTGATCTATATCAATTGGGCTTTAAGTAACACCCTAGATACTTGAAACCATCAGCTAAAGATGAATCTTGAAAAGGAATGATATTTTTAATAGCCACCAAAACTGTCGGATCCAAATTATGGCATAAAAAGGTGGATTTAGAGCTACTGACTTCCATTCCTGATATAACACACAAAGTTTTAATAATAGATGCAAAATGGTGCCATTCCTTAATAGTTCCCCTTCCAAATAGGATACCATCATCAACAAACAAAATATGAGAAATAAAAACATAGGAAGTAATTTTGACTCCTTTTAGTTTTCCATCCCTTTTAAGATTATGTAAAAGATTGCTTAAACCCTCAATAACAAGTAGACATAAAAAAGGATACAAAGGGAAGCCTTTTGTAATGCCTCTAGAGCCATGGAATAACTTTTCTTGGGATCTATTAATGAGGACAAATAAATGTGTAGAAGTAACGCAAGCAATCACCCAGTTTATCACTTCAAGGGGTAAGCCAATCTTTAACAAAATTAGTCTCAACTACACTCAATTTACCCTGTCATAAGCCTTAACCAAGTCCATTTTTAGAATATATGCATCAATATATTTCATTTTTATTGGTTGGATGCATTCCTACGTAACACCCAAATCATTCAATATTTGTCCATTGGCTAGAAAACCAAACTGTTCTTGAGTCATCATCTCAGCCAGTTTAGGCCTTAGTCGATTTGCAATAATTTTAGTGATAATCTTATCAACCATATTAAATAATGCAATCAGTCTAAAATATCCAAGGCTCTCAGGTTTATTCTTCTTGGGAATAAGGGCTAAGTAAGTTTGATTGAGAGTCCTAGAGACAAACCCTTCACACCTAGATTGTTCAACCATCTGAAGGATTTCATCTCCCATTATATCAAAAAAGGACAAGAACAATTATACTGTCCAACTGTCTCGACCCAGGATCTTATCATGAGCAAAACTTTTCAGAACATCCTCAACCTCATTTAGAGGCATTGGTGAACTAATCATCATCCCTTCCTCTTCTGAGAAAAAAGTGGGGAAATGTTTAATGACCTGTAATTGTGCACCTATGTTAGAGATCTTTGGATCTTTAAACATATTGGAGAAATGTTTAATAGTAGTGCATTTTAAATCCTCAACTCTATGTATATTTATCCCTTTGTCATTTTTTATGTCCCAAATAATGTTGATATTCCTCCTGTAAGTGGCATAGTTGTGAAAGAATCGTGTATTTTTATCACCCAAGGTTAACCAAGTAGCCCTGCTTTTAAGGCACCAGGTCATCTCTTCCTGAAGTAGAAGAGATTTCCTATGGTTGTTGAGTTCCAAAATTTCCTTTCTCTCCTCATCCAGAAAAATATAGCTAGGATTATTGATGAAGAAACTCCTTAATTGATTCTCAACATCCATCGGATGTTTTTCTTGTTCATTATTTCTGATCTTCTCCCATTCTGTGACCTTAATATTAAGGTGCTTGAGTTTATAAACTAAAGATTCCATCGGAGAGGTATCCTCATAAAAATTATAGTTTAACAAAATATCTTTAACCAACTTACAAAAATATGGATCCAGGAGCCAAGAATTGTTAAATTTAAAAGGATACCTATTCCTGTACTTCACACCATCCAATTGTAATAAAATTGGGAAGTGATCTGAAATGTTTTTTTTTTTTATATCTCAATTTCTGAATTTTTGGAGAGAATCCATAAAATGTTTATGCATAATAAACCGATCCAGCGTTTTACTAATATAATTATGACCACATCTACTATTTCTCCAGGTAGGTCTTAAGATAACAAGCTCAACATCAATTAGTCCATAGGACTAAAGAAGGTTGTTGAATTTTTTTTCCAGTGGATCTAATTTTGCCTTGTCCCCCCAGACCTATACTGCAGAAAGTGTAAAATTTAAATATGCTGCAATAATAAGATTGGGAATCCTAAGAAGCCCTATATCATTTAGGGCTTCCTAAAAAACCTCTCCTTTTTTGTAGGGTCCATAGGAGTTTAAAATAGAGACACTTATATTCCCTTCTAGAAAAAACCTTCCATAAGAATTCCACTACAAGTTTTGTAGGGTTTGATCTCACCAAACCTAGGGTTCCAACATGATAGAGCACCTTGAGAGATCCCGTAGGAGTCTAAAGAACAAATCTACCAGGTAGGAAATATATTTGAAATAATCTCAGTGGCAAAAGAAGCATCACACATTGTTTTATGTAAGAAAATAATGTCTGGGCTAGTAACATTAAAGAGTCTAGAGAGTGCCCTAGCCTTCCGAGCTCCCCATAAACCACACAAATTGAAAGATTAGCTAGAAATTAATCTGCCACCTGTCCGAGCATGCTCTCTCTAAGGGCCCATGAATTTCAAGCAAAAAACCTAATTCAGAGTTATTGCAGGCTCCATTAATTCTAACAGATAGTGGAATAAAAGTATTGCCCAGGTCTTCAGGATATGTAGAAAATTTTGAAGCTTTTTTCTTCTGGATTGTTACATTTTGGAGTCTGAAAGATGAAACAGGGACAACCTATGGATTTGAGGAGGGTTTTTTTTGAAAATACGTTAAGGTAATATTTGTGAACATCTTGTTCCAAAGAAGGTTCTAGAGGTGTAAAAATATGTAAACCCTTAGGGTTATCCCCAAGGATTATATTTTGAGAATATCAAGGAGATCCTTTTTGCATATTTAAATTAGACCCAGGTCGGATTTCAAAACCTAAATCCAAGGGTTTATCTGGGGAATTAAGTTCTAGGTATGGATAAATAGATAACTCATTATTTGAAAATAAAACTTTTTTCAAAGCCACATCATTTTTCTTCAAAGATATTCTAAAATGTAAATCCTTCTCGACGCTTAAATAAAAGTTTAATTCTTCTTTTGTTTTTCCTTCATACGGAGTATGAGAAGAATTGTTCATACCTTGAAGTTTATTCCCATCGAGATTTGAGAAAGCCCCAGGTTCTGCACCCACATTATGACCTCCACTCTCGGACAGTTGTCGAGGCGTCATATTTGGAACATCTGTGGTTCTCAGAGTCATCTCCAAAGAGTAGTCTAGGACATTTATCTTTAATGCGACTATTCTCCTTACAGAAGTGACGATGAAAATGTATTTTGAAGTAATACAACTTTTGGAAAATCACCCTATCTCCCTCATGTATATCAATGACATCCGATAAAAATTTGGAGACATTCTCGATCATAACTGCCACAAATCTTTTGTTGACCCCATAAAGCATTTTTTGTCCAATTTTATGAATCAACCAAGGTTGTTTGCAATCCCTACAAATACATTCTCTGTCCATAGTTCAATGGGGAAACCAGGCATGATGAACCAAAGATGTCAACGTATCATTTGTTTTGTTTTTAGGTTAAAATGGGTGTGCCATCTTTTTAGGACCATAGATCCCTCCTTTATCAACCAAGTACCGCTAAGAACCCTAGGAACATCCTATGGCTTAGGAAAAACAAAGCAAACCCACCCATTTTCCATCATTGTTTTCCTTGGAGCGTAGTCAAACAACGATATCCAATTCTTATTAACCCAGTTAATTAGTTAAATCCTGGAAACCCTAGTGTATTCAAATATCCCCACCACCACTCAGGAAGCAAATATTTCAACCCACTCCATATTAATATATTTTCCTAAAATATACTATTTCCACTTTGAAATAAATTTGAAGGCCTTGGCCCTTCGTCTAGCTTTAGCTCACTCACCTTGCAGGGGTTTCCTCTGGTGTCTAGGAGGGTTTGAAAACACATGAAAATCACCCAAATCCCTAATAAACTCTGCAGAAAAGTTTGTCTCGGGAGTCAGGTTATTAATTGATGCATGTCGACCCCATCCTTCCATAGTGCCAAAAGTAGATAAGATACGGGATGTAGGACACATGTTGAAAGGGACAAAACTTTTCCAAAAACGGTAAAGAGAAAAGACTTTTAAAAGCTTGTCCAGATGGAAAGAGAGTTAAAAAAGAAAAGGCCAAAGAAACCTTCCAACTTTGGGTAAGGAAAAATGATCATAAAAGTCAGAGATAAGACCACCAAATCCACAACCAAAAAAGGAAAGATCCATGCTAACAACCATCAAAACAAGTAGGGAAATAAAGAAAGTAAAAGGTATGAATAGAAAATCCTGAAAAAACACCTAAAACTAGAAATTAAAAAAAAAAATTACCAGTCGTAAAAACTCCCACTTTTTTTAGGCATGGTTGGTACTAGGCCAAATGCATGCATTGGATGAACTCCAAGCTCGCTAAATTTTTTTGAAAACCCTAGCTAGGGTTTTCCAAGAGTCCATCACAGACCTCCAACTCCATTCCATCTCATCCACCATAATTCTTTCTTCTTCTCCAGTATAAATATGTATAATTACATAGTTTGTAGATGAACTTGTGGATGCTAATGTTGCCAAATCAATAAAATTTTGAAAAGGGTTTAAAGGGTTAATATATATGTATTTTATTTGTTGGTACTTTACCATTTACATATGTATTGGTTGTTATCTTATATATTAAGAATGAAGTTCAATAGAACATTTTATTGGATATTTAAAGGGCATTTTTTGGGACATTCATATGAACATTATTGTGAATGTTTATTGAGATGTAAAATATATAAATTTGGAAACGAAGTTAGATATAAATTTAGGTGCAGTGGTTGTTATAAATATGTTTAGTTTTTTATTAATGATTGTAATTAATATTAAAATTTTATATTGAATGTAAAAGTTTCTATTCATTTTAAATATTTTTATAAATGGTTTTGAAGAAAAAATCATCAAAGATATGTGTATTATAAATATGTAAAATTTACCATTAATACAACTTATTTATCATTTTTTTTCTTAAAGAGGTTTCAGGTTTCTTTCTCTCTTTAAAAAATGTAACAAGCCATTTTGAAAAATGCATTTTATGGTGCATATTAATTATAGTTAAATAGTAGAAGCATTAAAAATAAACAAAAGACCTATTAAATCTTACAACAAATGCATTAAAATTCATAATATCGAAAGCATAGACTAATCTATGAGACATTTGTTTAATAAAAATCATACAAAATAGTTTAATGCACAAATGCAAAGTTAATAGTAACCTCTTACACAGTAAGAAATGCACGGTAAAATGTTTGCTTATGGACTACACGTAAATCTACTCAATTTTAGAGCATAGACATATTTTAAAAACTTATATTACTATGCCTATATTTATTTGTCTACCTATTAATTAGGTAACTTCAAATTATCATTTTCCTTTTAAAACTTACTGTATAGTAAGTTTCACGTTAAATAAGACATTAATACTGTGGTCGGTCAGTTAATCGGCTAAGCAGATACTTGTCTAACTTTGACCTAAACAAATAGTTATCGGTTGCGACTAACCCGACAATTATGAAAATAGAGAGCTTTTAAATAAAATATATAGTCTACTTCGATTGAAACATATAGTTGTCGGTTGTAGACTAACCCAACAATTATGAAAATAGAGAGCTTTTAAATATAAATATATATTCTACTTCTACTAAAACATATAGTTGTTGGTTGTAAACTAACCCGAAAATTATGAAAATCTAGAGCTTTTAAATATAAATATTTATATATAGTCTACTTTGACTAAAACATATAGTTGTAGGTTGTAGACTAACCCAACAATTATGAAAATAAATAGATTATATATATATATATATATATATATATATATATCTATATATCTATATATCTATATATAGTCTTCTTCGACTAAAACAAATAGTTGTCAGTTATTGCAAATATTTCCCTAAGACAAAGAAAAATTATTATTTTCCAAATATATGCATATTTCCATTTCACTAAATCAAGGAAATATTAATTCAACAATTCTCTTATAAAACTAAAATAAAATTTCCAACCATAATAATTTAGTCTATCAATCGACTAAATGCATGACCTATGTTAACTAAATTAAATAATTTTACCGGCAATAATAACTTAGTCCATTAAGCAACAAATTCTTTCACCAAATATGGTCGAATTATATAACTTCAACTAAGACATATTCATATATGTCTAACTTGGACTAAAGCATAAATTTTTAGTTATACCACTCTAACGCATGGTTTTCAAATCAGCAATACCACTCATTACAAAGCTCCTAAAAACATGTCTTAACTGAAGGTATTGTTTTTCATTTAATTAATAAATACAATACAGACATAACATCTAATCTCTCCTACTAAACAAATCATCATGGGTTTTTATTAACCCAAAGCAACTTTGGTTTCAATGAATCAAATCAGTATATCGTTTTCAATTTACATATTAGACAAATTGGTCAAACCCAACTCTTTAGACAAATTAGTCGAACCCGACTCAATCACCAAAACTTTATTAAACATTTATTTCAAGAAATTTCTATTTATTTTACCAATTAACTTCAAATTATATTTTGAAGTTTTGTCGTGAAATTTTACCGACCACTTAATTTATTTTTAATGAATTTATTTTTCGATTAATTCCCTAATTAATTGCTTATTCATTTTCTGGAACTTAGGAGCTACACGGTAAAATAGTAAAACTAGCATTACCACACAAACATGGGTAATAAAATTATATTTTTCCATAAAGCTTTAAGTTAAGGAAAATTAATAAAAATGAACAAAATTCAAGCTTATTTATTCATTCTTCTAAATTTTCCAAACCCTGTGGTCTTTGACATAATTTAATTAAATATTACAATTTCAAACTGAAAAATTAGCATTTTGTACAGGAAATAATTTCCGACTTCAACTTAAATAAAAATAGTCTGGTTTGCATAAAATCAATATCACATAATTAGACTTTTAAGTATTTCATGCCCATGAATTAATCCAAATAAATATGATTTCCTACCTTGTATACAAAATCAGGAAATTTAACAAGGATATCATGCAAATATTCAACCGACAATTAATCAAATAACATCTCAAAAATGAAGACAAAATTTCCAAGTATTAAACTTATCTGTAAAATATTTGAAATAAGCAACTGGATTCATGGTATCCACACTGCACATGACCATAGGTAATTCTGCTCATTAATATCTTAGCAGAATTCCACCCCTGAGCCGAGACTCATGCATTCACCATAGGCTCTCACCAATCCTAGGTTTCTCTCAGGATTTCCTCACTTGGCAAACATGATTTACTGGTTTGTTACCAAATCCATGCCAACTATGCAAACCTTTGCTTTAGCTTAATTCTAACTAGCACCACAGTGAAATCCATCACTGCACTTGTTCTTGAAATTCCACTAAAATGATTTATTACACCATTTCCATTTCTCAGGTACAACCAGAGGAAAATCAAGTATAAATTAACAACAAGAAAATCAACAAAACATGCTTGGGATTACAGGTACTCTCGACCAACCCAACTACCAAAGAATTTGGACGAATTCAAAACTTTTCTCTGGAACTAGACTAATTAATCTGTACTCCAACAATTTGAATCGACCATTTAGTCCCAATTTCCTTCAACGCTACAAAATTATCTTGCTGCCCACTACATTCTTCTTTTTTTCTCTTCCCAATCATATATTCTCTCTTCTTCCCGTTCTCCTCTTTTTCCCAAGGTTCCACCAACCTTGCAAGTTCTTGTCACCTCTTTGCAACACTTGTCCAATTTCCATTAACTTCTTAATATCTCTCTTAATTCCCCTTTTAACTTGAAAAAATAGGTTTAAGGAATTAATTAGGAAAATGTATGGGTTTATCAAAATTATAAGGTAAGAAGGGTTAAAAAGGGTCATACTTATCTTTTAGGTTCTATGCCACCCTCTTATTGACCTAGGTGAATACACATTGAGTCCCTGTTTATTCAACGTGTTTGTTCTGCCACTGCCATTTTAATTTTTAAATTAACATAAATAAATACAACATGAGTTCTACCTTATAGGCACTTTTAGTATTTTACAAAATTATACTAAAAAAATATTGGGGTTTAAACCAGTGGTGTTACATTCCCCTCCCACTTAAATTATACACCATCCTCGGTGTTCTCTTTGTCCAAAACACATGAACACAATTTTCAAAATACTGCAAGTGCTCCTCTTGCACTATGTCTTTGATTATGACCTTTGAAACTTGGATCAGGTCAATCAGACCTCTTCATGTTGTTCCTGCTGGATTTTACATTCCATCTCATCATGTGGACTATTCACCTCAACAATCCTTTCTTTTAGCTACCATCATTCTTCCTATCTTTGCTTGAGCACTTTTGGAATCTGTAGTTGGTTCAAAACATTTCTTGAAAAACATAGAGAAAAATATGATCTGCTGTTGTATTCAATTTGTCTGATTTTATTCTATCTTCTTTAGCTTTTAATTGTAGCAGTAACTTTTAGATGAATACTTTCCTCCTCTCTTAGTCTTCGCCCAATATGGAGCTCCACCACTATGGTTTTTCTTGCTCCTTGGTCTCTTCCTCTTCGAAATGCAGATGCTTTTTTTGCATATTTTAGGGGAAGTTACATCCCTTCTGTTATTAGTCATATTGGCACTTCTCTATCCGTGACGACACTGCATTGTCGATTACACAAAATGAATTTATGGATTGAAGAGCCCCACTGACTATAGATGCACTTGATCTGAATCTTACATTATCTTCTTCAGTTTATCTATTTTGTGAAGTATTTTTAAGACATAGCCGTGACCCTCATATCCGTCAACTCGCGGGTCACCCGTAGGTGCTCCATTGGCCACCCGTGGTTTTTCCAAAAACAATTGCACCAGCTAGTTGTTGGCATGATACTTGCGGGTTACTCGCTGGGTTTCAAGTGTTATACCCATGGGTACCTCTTAAAATTACAAAAAAATATATTAAAAAATCAAATTAGAAGTAGCTATGGTAGTTACCCTAAACACCATAACTTCCCTAACCATTTACCTTTTGAACTTATCCTCTCAAATCTTGCTATAAATACAAGGAGAAGGATTTAAGGAAAAAGGGGAGAACCATTGGTATAAGGAAATGATGGAGAAATATCCATTGAAGGAAGAGGAGGAAGGAGCCCAAGATCAGGTTTCAAAAGTGCAGGTCACAGATCTGGTATAACTTGTTTCCATTGATGTGAATAATGCAAAAACATTTCTTTCCCATAAGATAACTTGTATACTTTGTGGATCTAGTCTATTGAATCAGTCATATCTTATTTATATATGAGTTTCATACTAGATTATTTATATTTATGCAGTCAAAAGCTTTGAGGAAGGTGTCTTTTTTTTTGCAGTTTTTTCATTCAGGACCGTGGATCGGGGGAAGAAAGCTTAAAACTTGGATCAAACTTCATATATCCAAGGTATGTTCTTTTCGCTTGTAACCCTATTTTTTATTGATTTAAATAATATCTTATGCTATACTTATTTATCAATTAGATTATGTACCTCCTTAGTAGTATGTTGATGATCTCTTTGAACTTCCCAATCATAGGTTGAATGACAGAACAACAGAACCGGCGACTCCACTGGGGATTTCTTTCTGTTGCTCTGGGAGTCCTACGGTAATATTTTTTCTTCAGTTAGATTAATCGTTTAGTTCTCTGGAAGGGTTATCAAGGTGTTCTAATCCTTGCTTAAGACTCAGACTTGGCCTTTCTTATAGATTTTCTTTTTTTTTTCTTTTTTTTTGAAGCAGACCTGTGAGCTGTCAATAGATATAGTCGTGAGTTCCCCTTATACCTGCGAGTTACCTGTGTTGCACCCGCGAGTCACCCGCAAGCTGATGTACTTTTAGTCGTGGGTATTTATGTAGGATTGAGTTTCCTCCTAGGGTTTGAACTTTTAGTCTCTGCTTTGATTTTTGGAAGAAGTTCTTTGCTTGTAGTTGGATCATTATGACCTATTGATAGGCTGTAATTGAGTCTTTTTTACTCTTTTACGAGATCTTGTTTGGTTTTCATTTGCTTGTTGAGGGTGTGCCTAGGTATTTTGAGTTCAAGATTGGTTGGTTGGCACTTGGATTGTTTCATTATAATCACTGACCTGATAGAGAACATTTTGATGTCTTGAAGAGATCATTGTTTTCTTCTTTGTGTCTATTTTCATAGTGTCTTTATGCCAAGTTAGTTACTTCTTTAGCTTGATTGAAGAAACTTTTTGAACCTGTTATTTTCAGACTTCTTTGAGGGTAGTTTTCTGTCTCTTATAGGTTTAGGCACAACTACTTTACACTTGCATCCTCGAGTTTTATTTTCTTGTTCATATTTAGTTGTTATTCTCTTATTTAAAAGAAAGTTCCAAAAGAACAAGTACTTTTCCCTTAAGCAAAGCATTGTTTTTTCAAAATAGATTTTAGCTGCGTGCACTCATTTTTTGAAAAAAGAAAAGAAAGTTAAAAAGAAAGTTTAATTAGGTTTACTTTATCAACATTTCTATTTTGAAAGATATAAGCGAAAAAGAAAGGAAGTGAAAGGAATTTGCATATTTCATTATACAGTTTACTTTTCAGTCATAACCACTTCACACACACACTCACTCCCTTTGAGTAACAATAGCCCTAAAAAGAACTTTAAAGTAAAAATTGAATAGTAACTTTTGTTTTTTAGGACCATACACCAACGAGATTAGGATAGTGCTTTGGAGTAGGCTAATCAACTATCCAAATCTATTTTAAGCTCAAATCGTAGTGGACTATCACTAGGTGAATCCACCTCTGTAGAATGTGCACCGAGAAGATCCACTCACACTAGAGTTAAGCACGAGGTCGTGTGAGATTGATTACTTGGAGATACCCCTCCACTTTTTAATCGAGCATCTACCAGAGGTGTAAAAATATGTAAACCCTTAGGGTTATCCCCAAGGATTATATTTTGAGCAGATCAGGGAGATCCTTTTTGTATATTTAAATTAGACCCATGTCGGATTTCAGAACCTAAATCCAAGGGTTTATCTGGGGAATTAAGTTCTAGGTATGGAGAAATAGATAACTCATTATTTGAAAATAAAACTTTTTTCAAAGCCACATCATTTTTCTCCAAAGATATTCTAAAATGTAAATCCTTCTCGACGCTTAAATAAAAGTTTAATTCTTCTTTTGTTATGCTTTCATACAGAGTATGAGAAGAATTGTTCATACATTGAAGTTTATTCCCATCAAGATATGTGAAAGCCCCAGGTTCTGCACCCACACTATGACCTCCACTCTCAGATAGTTGTCGAGGCATCATATTTGGAACATCTGTGGTTCTCAGAGTCATCTTCAAAGAGTAGTCAATGACATTTATCTTTAATGTGACTATTCTCCTTACAAAAGTGACGACGAAAAGGGATTTTGAAGTAATACAGCTTTTGGCAAATCACCCTATCTCCCTCATGTATATCATTGACATCCGGTAAAAATTTGGAGACATTCTCGATCATAACTGCCACAACTCTTTTGTTGACCCCATAAAGCATTTTTTGTCTAGTTTTATGAATCGACCAAGGTTGTTTGCAATCCCTACAAATACATTCTCTGTCCATAGTTCAATGGGGAAACTAGGCATGATGAACCAAAGATGTCAACATATCATTTGTTTTGTTTCTGGGTTAAAATGGGCGTGCCATCTTTTTAGGACCATAGATCCCTCCTTTATCAACCAAGTATCGCTAAGAACCCTAGGAACATCCTATGGATTAGGAAAAACAAATCAAACCCACCCTTTTTACATCATTGTTTTCCTTGGAGCGTAGTCAAACAACAATATCCAATTCTTATTAACCCAATTAATCAGTTAACTCTTGAAAACCATAGTGTATTCAAATATCCCCACCACCACTCGGGAAGCAAATATTTCAACCCACTCCATATTAATATATTTTCCTAAAATATACTATTTCCACTTTGAAATAAATTTGAAGGCCTTGGCCCTTCGTCTAGCTTTAGCTCGCTCACCTTGCAGGGGTTTCCTCTGGTGTCTAGGAGGGTTTGAAAACACATGAAAATCACCCAAATCCCTAATAAACTCTGCAGAAAAGTTTGTCTCGGGAGTCAGGTTAATAATTGACGCATGTCGATCCCATCCTTCCATAGTGCCAAAAGTAGATAAGATATGGGATGTAGGACACATGTTGAAAGGGACAGAACTTGTCCGAAAACGGTAAAGAGAAAAGACTTTTAAAAGCTTGTCCGGACGGAAAGAGAGTTTAAAAAGAAAAGGCCAAAGAAACCTTCAAACTTAGGGTAAGGAACAATGATCATAAAAATGGGAGATAAGACCACCAAATCCACAACCAGAAAAGGAAAGATCCACGCTAACAACCATCAAAACAAGTAGGGGAATAAAGAAAGTAAAAGGTATGAATAGAAAATCTTGAAAAAACACCTAAAACTAGAATTTTTTTTAAAAATAGCAGTCGTAAAAACTCCCACTCTTTTTAGGCATGGTTGGTACTAGGCCAAACGCATGCATTGGATGAACTCAAAGCTTGCAAAAATTTTCTGAAAACCGTATCTAGGGTTTTCCAAGAGTCCATCACAGACCTCCAACTCCATTCCATCTCATCCACCATAATTCTTTCTTCTTCTCCCGTATAAAGATGTATAATTACATATTTTGTAGATGAACTTGTGGATGCTAATGCTGCCAAATCAATAAAATTTTGAAAAGGGTTTAAAGGGTTAATATATATGTATTTTATTTTTTGGTACTTTACCATTTACATATGTATTGGTTTTTATCTTATATATTAAGAATGAAGTTCAATAGAAGATTTTATTGGATATTTAAAGGGCATTTTTTTGGGACATTCATATGAACATTATTGTGAATGTTTATTGAGATGTAAAATATATAAATTTGGAAACTAAGTTACATATAAATTTAGGTGCATTGGTTGTTATAAATATGTTTAGATTTTTTATTAATGATTGTAATTAATATTAAAATTTTATATTGAATGTAAAAGTTTCTATTCATTTTAAATATTTTTATAAATGGTTTTGAAGAAAAAATCATCAAAGATATGTGTATTATAAATATGTAAATTTTACCATTAATACAACAACTTATTTATCATTTTTTTCTTAAATAGGTTTCAGGTTTCTTTCTCTCTTTAAAAAATGTAACACACCATTTTGAAAAATGCATTTTATAGTGCATATTAATTATAGTTAAATAGCATAAGCATAAAAAATAAACAAAAGACCTATTAAATCTTACAACAAATGCATTAAAATTCATAATATCGAAAGCATAGACTAATCTATGAGACATTTGTTGAATAAAAATCATACAAAATAGTTTAATGCACAAATGCAAAGTTAATAGTAACCTCCTGCACAGTAAGAACTGCACGGTAAAAATTTTGCTTATGGACTACACGTAAAACTACTCAATTTTAGAGCGTAGACATATTTTAAAAACTTAAATTAATATGCCTATATTTATTTGTCTACCTATTAATTAGGTAACTTCAACTTATCATTTTCCTTTCAAAACTTACTGTACAGTAAGTTTCATGTTAAATACGACATTAATACTGTGGTCGGTCAGTTAACCGGCTAAATAGATACCCATCTAACTTTGACCTAAACAAATAGTTATCGGTTGCGACTAACCTGACAATTATGAGAATAGAGAGCCTTTAAATAAAATATATAGTCTACTTCAACTAAAACATATAGTTGTCGGTTGTAGACTAACCCAACAATTATGAAAATAGAGAGCTTTTAAATATAAATATATAGTCTACTTCTACTAAAACATATAGTTGTTGGTTGTAGACTAACCCGACAATTATGAAAATAGAGAGATTTTAAATATAAATATCTATATATAGTCTACTTCGACTAAAACATATAGTTGTAGGATGTAGACTAACCCACCAATTATGAAAATAAATAGATTACTATCAACCAACTAAATGCATGACTTATTTTAACTAAATTAAATAATTTTACCGACAATAATAACTTAGTCCATTAAGCAACAAATTCTTTCACCAAATATGCTCGAATTATATAACTTCAACTCAAACATATTCATATATGTCTAACTTGGACTAAAGCATAAATTTGTAGTTATACCACTCTAACGCGTGGTTTTAAAATCAACAATACCACTCATTACAAAGCTCTTAAAGACATGTCTTAACTGAAGGTATTGGTTTTCATTTAATTAATAAATACAATTCAGACTTAAACATCTAATCTCTCCAACTAGACAAATCATCCTGGGTTTTTATTAACCCAAAGCAACTTTGGTTTCAATGAATCAAATCAGTCTATCATTTTCAATTTACGTATTAGACAAATTGGTCAAACCCAACTCTTTAGACAAACTAGTAGAACCCGACTCAATCACCAAAACGTTATTAAATATTTATGTCAAGAAATTTCTATTTATTTTACCAATTAACTTCAAATTATATTTTCAAGTTTTGTCATGAAATTTTACCGACCACTTAATTTTTTTTAATGAATTTCTTTTTCGATTAATTCCCTAATGAATTGCATATTCATTTTGTTAGGATATTCCTATACTCCATCCTAGTCCCACAAATATTTTGATCATTTACATTTTCAGTCATGCATGCACCTTTAGGGTTTGCATGCATTCTAGGGTTTGCATGCATTATGCATGCATCCCTGTCATCATTCCAGCACCTAGCCCTCAGTTATCCAGCCCCCAGGAGCTTCTCACTATTCTGTTTTAGCCCTCCAGTTGCTTAATGCGCCCTTCTTCCTTGATTTTAGGAAGCAACTCGCCCTTCTTCACCTACCAGTCCAGTTGTCACTCAGTTACACTTACTTACACTCAGTTACACTTAGTTACACTCAGTTACAGTAAGTTACACTTAGTTACACTCAGTTACACCTACCAGACTCAGTTTGACTGATGGTTGACAGTTACTTGAGCATTGATGATTCCACTGATGATGATGAATACTTCCAGTTGTGCTCGATGATCATGATGACACCTGGTTGTGCTCCGATGACACTCTATTGATCTTATGATCACTCTGAGAGGCTAATTCGAATTGCCACCTTAGGCATTCGAATCCTCTCTACCATTGTACTATTTATTTGTCCATATTGTGATTAATTAACTAGTGTGTGTGAAGTATTATTGCTTCTATCTGAGTTCTACTGTACCATATTATTCTGTTGCTCATTTACTGTATTGTTCACTCTTCTTCTATTTTCCTGCTTAATCATAATTACTCTTGTGAATTATACATCATCTCTTAGATCTGCTGTGAGGATTTTCACAATTTTCTGGAACTTAGGAGCTACACGATAAAACAATAAAACTAGCATTACCACACAAACATGGGTAATAAAATTATATTTTTCCATAAAGCTTTAAGTTAATGAAAAATTAATAAAAATGAACGAAATTCAAGCTTATTTATCCATTCTTCTAAATTTTCCAAATCTTGTGGTCTTTGACATAATTTAATTAAATATTACAATTTCAAACTAAAAAATTAACATTTTGTATAGGAAATAATTTTCGACTTCGACTTAAATAAAAATAGACTGGCTTGCATAAAATCAATATCACATAATTAGAATTTTAAGTATTTCATGCCCATGAATTAATCCAAATAAATATGATTTCATGCCTTGTATACAAACTCAGGAAATTTAACAAGGATATCATGCAAATATTCAACCGGCAATTAATTAAATAACATCTCAGAAATCAAGACAAAATTTCCAAGTATTAAACTTATCTGTAAAATATTTGAAATAAGCAACTGGATTCATGGTATCCACACTGCACATGACCATAGGTAATTCTGCTCATTAATATCTTAGCAGAATTCCACCCCCGAGCCGAGACTCATGCAATCACCATAGGCTCTCACCAATCCTAGGTTTCTCTCCGGATTTCCTCACTTGGAAAACATGATTTACTGGTTTGTTACCAAATACACGCCAATTGTGCAATCCTTTCCCTTAGCTTCATTCTACCTAGCACCACAGTGAAATCCATCACTGCACTTGTTCTTAAAATTCCACTAAAATGATTTATTACACCATTTCCATTTCTCAGGTGCAACTAGAGGAAAATCAAGTGTAAATTAACAACAAGAAAATTAACAAAACAGGCTTGGGATTACAGGTACACTCGACCAACCCAACTACCACAGAATTTGGACGGATTCGAAACTTGCTATGGAACTAGACTAATTAATCTGTACTCCAACAATTCGAATCGACCATTTAGTCCCAATTTCCTTCAATGCTACAAAATTATCTTGTTGCCCATTACATTCTTCTTTTTCTCTCTTCCCAATCATATATTCTCTCTTCTTCCCATTCTCCTCTTTTTCCCAAGGTTCCACCAACCTTGCATGTTCTTGTCACCTCTTTGCAACACTTGTCCAATTTCCATTAACTTCTTAATATCTCTCTTAATTCCCTTTTGAACTTCGAAAAATAGGTTTAAGGAATTAATTAGGAAAATGTATGGGTTTATCAAAATTATAAGGTAAGAAGGGTTAAAAATGGTCATACTTATCTTTTAGGTTCTATGCCACCCCCTTACTGACCTAGGTGAATACACAAGTCCCTGTTTATTCAGCGTGTTGGTTCTACCACTGCCATTGTAATTTTTATATTAACATAAATAAATACAACATGAGTTCTACCTTATAGGCACTCTTAGTAGTTTACAAAATTATACTAAAAAAGTAATGGGGTTTAAACCAGTGGTGTTACATTCCCCTCCCACTTAAATTATACACAATCCTTGGTGTTCTCTTTGTCCAAAACACATGAACACAATTTTCAAAATAATGCAAGTGCTCCTCCTGCACTATGTCTTTGATTATGACCTTTGAAACTTGGATCGGGTCAATCAGATGTCTTCATGTTGTTCCTGCTGGATTTTACATTCCATCTCATCATGTGGACTGTTCACCTCAACAATCCTTTCTTTCAGCTACCATCATTATTCCTATATTTGCTTGAGCCCTTTTGGAATCTGTAGTTGGTTCAAAACATTTCTTGAAAAACACAGAGAAAAATATGATCAGTTGCTGTGTTCAATTTGTCTGATTTTATTCTATCTTCTTTAGCATTTAATTGTAGCAGTAACTTTTAGTTGAATACTTTCCTCCTCTCTTAGTCTTCGCCCAATATGGAGCTCCACCACTATGGTTTTTCCTGCTCCTTGGTGTCTTCCTCTTCGAAATGCAGATGTTTTTTTTGCATATTTTAGGGGAAGTTACATCCCTTCTGTTATTAGTCATATTGGAACTTCTCTGTTCGTGATGACATTGCATTGTCAATCACACAAAATGAATTTATTTATTGAAGAGCCCCACTTACTATAGATGCACTTGATCTGAATCTTACATTATCTTCTTTAGTTTATCTATTTTGTGAAGTATTTTTAAGACATAGCCGTGACCCTCATATCCATCAACTCGTGGGTCACCCGCAGGTGCTCCATTGGCCACCCATGGTTTTTCCAAAAAACTTTGCACCCACTAGTTGTCTGCATGATACTCACGTGTTACTCGCTGGGTTTCAAGTGTTCTACTTGTGGGTACCTCTTAAAATTACAAAAAAATATATTAAAAAATCAAATTAGACATAGTTGTGGTAGTTACCCTAACCACCATAACTTCCCTAACCATTTACCCTTCAAACCTATCCTCTCAAATCTTGCTATAAATACAAGGAGAAGGCTTTAGGGAAAAAGGGGAGAACCATTGGTATAAGGAAATGCTGGAGAAATATCCATTGAAGGAAGAGGAGCAAGGAGCCCAAGATCAGGTTTCAAAAGTGCAGGTCACAGATCTGGTATAACTTGTTTCCATTGATGTGAATAATGCAAAATATTTTCTTTCCCATAAGATAACTTGTCTACTTTGTGGATCTAGTCTATTGAATCAGTCATATCTTATTTATATATGAGTTTCATACTAGATTATTTATATTTATGTAGTCAAAAGCTTTGAGGAAGGCATCTTTTTTTTTGCATTTTTTTCATTCAGGACCGTGGATCAGGGGAAGAAAGCTTAAAACTTGGATCAAACTTCATATATCCAAGGTATGTTCTTTTCGCTTGTAACCCTATTTTTTATTGATTTAAAGAATATCTTATGCTAAACTTGTTTATCAATTAGATTATGTACCTTCTTAGTAGTATGTTGATGATCTTTTTGAACTTCCCAATCATAGGTTGAATGACAAAACAACAGAACTGGCGACTCCACTAGGGAGTTCTTTCTATTGCTCTGGGAGTCCTATGGTAATATTTTTTATTTTGTTAGATTAATCGTTTAGTTCTCTGGAAGGGTTATCAAGGTGTTCTAATCCTTGCTTAAGACTCAGACTTGGTCTTTCTTATAGATTTTATTCTTTTTTTTTTTTTTTGAAGCAGACCCGCGAGCTATCAATAGATATAGTCGTGAGTTCCCCTTCTACCTGTGAGTTACCTGTGTTGCACCCGCGAGTCACCCACAAGCTGCTATACTTTTAGTCGTGAGTATTTCTGTAGGATTGAGTTTCCTCCTAGGGTTTGAACTTTTAGTCTCTTCTTTGATTTTTGGAAGAAGTTCTTTGCTTGTAGTTGGATCATTTTGACCTATTGATAGGCCATAATTGAGTCTTTTTTACTCTTTTATGAGATCTTGTTTGGTTTTCATTTTCTTGTTGCGTGTGTGCCTAGGTGTTTCGAGTTGAAGTTTGGTTGGTTGGCACTTGGATTGTTTCATTATAATAACTGACCTGATAGAGAACATTTTGATGTCTTAAAGAGATCATTGTTTTCTTCTTTGTGTCTGTTTTCATAGTGTCTTTATGCCAAGTTAATTACTTCTTTAGCTTGATTGAAGAAAATTTTTGAACTTGTTATTTTCAGACTTCTTTAAGGGTAGTTTTCTATCTCTTATAGGTTTAGGCACAACTAGTTTACACTTGCATCCTCGAGTGTTCTTTTCTTGTTCATATTTAGTTGTTATTCTCTTATTTAAAAGAAAGTTGCAAAAGAACAAGTACCTTTCCCTTAAGCAAATCATTGTTTTTTCAAAATATATTTTAGCTGCGTGCACTGATTTTTTGAAAAAAGAAAAGTAATTTAAAAATAAAGTTTAATTAGGTTTACTTTATCAACATTTCTATTTTGAAAGATATAAGCAAAAAGAGAAAGGAAGTGAAAGGAATTTGCATATTTCATTATACACTTTACTTTTCAGTCATAACCACTTCACACACACACTCACTCCCTTTGAGTAACAATAGCCCTAAAAAGAACTTTAAAGTAAAAATTGAATAGTAACTTTTGTTTTTTAGGACCATACACCAACTAGATTAGGCTAGTGCTTTGGAGTAGGCTAATCAACTATCCAAATCTATTTTAAACTCAAATCGTAGTGGACTATCACTAGGTGAATCCACCTCTGTAGAATGTGCATCGGGAAGATCCACTCACACTAGAGTTAAGAACGAGGTTGTGTGAGATTGATTCTTTGGAGATACCCCTCCACTTTTTAATCGAGCATCTACATGTACATGGATCCACTAGTACCTTCGGGTTCTTTTGGATTTCGGGCCCAGGCACCCTGCCCATGCGTGTTGATTTGACTTGCGACTTTCCCCCCAGCCTCTTTCTATAATTTTGGTATCCTTAGTATCCAAGATGTTTAAGGCTCTACACAGGTGATAGTGGAAGGATATTTCTACTTCACCTAGGACAGATTCGGGTGGAAATCCTCTGCATCTCTTTGGGAAGGAGGTTGGTTGATTCCAACACTTGGCCCCATCGTTACTGTACCATGGAACCCAGATAACTGTTCTTCGTCACTTTATTGGTCTGTTCTGGGCCCTCAACATCCCAGACTCTCCTTTGGAAGTTCATCTACTTGATTGTTTTGGATCGCTATAGGAATTTTTTAGTGGTGTGTTGTTTGTTTTTTTTTGTTCTAGTTGGCACTAGGATTAATTACTTAGAACATTTTTGTTGTAGCTATGGAGGACCAACCTATTTATAGGTCAAGAATATTGAGAAACCTTCCTCCACTCACTGTGGATCCTCCACCGCAACCTCAACATCGTATAAAAATTTCAAGCGGTTCTTTTGAACCAAATGGTATGAATGAACCACCTAGGGAACCTCAACTCATTACTCAAACTTCATCATTCCCACAGACCATCGAGGTTGAATAGTTTCCAAAAGAAGACTTTGCAAGACACTTTAACCCTCCTTTAACTGGACATGAAAATCCGTTGTTAATAAGAGTTATCTCTTTAGGGTTACCCGAGTTTAGTGTGTATAGGTTTACGTCTAAATTTACCATGGACAACAGTGGGAATAGATCAGGATTTACGCATACTCCCACCTCCGCTATTATTCTGGGAGGTTTTACCCCT
This sequence comes from Larix kaempferi, assembly GCA_027924585.1. NCBI lineage: Eukaryota > Viridiplantae > Streptophyta > Pinopsida > Pinales > Pinaceae > Larix > Larix kaempferi. The sequence goes on along the minus strand of BSBM01000162.1, from coordinate 2,401,554 downwards.
CCTCGTATAAACACTTCGATACTCAATTCGTTGTATATGTCTTCTACTCCATTCACTTCACTAAACTGTAACACGGGATCCTTAGGGTCGTCAAGTACTCAGATCACATCGAATTCTATGCCTTTTGGATCAACTATTGGTCATCTAATGTCCCTTTTACTGGGATACCTACAATATCATTTACATCTTCCCCATTTCTTCAACATTTCTAGGCTAACCCTAATAGTTTTGAATCCTTTCACTCATGGTTTCCCTTGGCATGGAAGGCATGTTGAAACTTCAACCCCGTTTATAGGCTCGATGCCTATCCCCTCCATTGCACAATTGCCGAGTTCAAACCCCTTTACAGGATATAGTTGGAAATGGTTAAATATTCAAACTTCTAACATACCTATAGGGAACACTCCTTTCTCACTTTTTGGTGGAGGAGGTAATGTTCACACTTCAACTCCTTTTGGAGGCACCTATACTCAACCTCAATGGAGTGGACCTCAAGGGAGCAATCCACTGGCTTACAGATGGAGCACTTTTCAAAATGTGTTCTCATCACAATTGATGGGTGGGGGAAACCCCAACCAACCTTATGGGGATTATGGCCCACGTACTTCTCCTTACCATATTCCCAAAAATAATACACTATTGGCTAGGCCTAGCTTACCCTTTTTGGAAACATTGAATTTTCCATATTTTTCAAAGCTGATGAATGAACCTGTGCATCATAATCCCACCTGGACTTCGGTTCCAATCAAAATTACTTTAGACATTCCTAAGTTTGAAGGTAAAATTGGTGAAGATCCAGGGGACCACGTTACCACATTTTATTTATGGTGTTCTTCTATCCCGTCAAACGATGCATCGATTCAATTGAGGATTTTCCAAAGAACCTTAACCAGTGTTGCAGCCAAGTGGTACATTAAGTTACCAGTCGCGGCTTATCACAACTTTTATGATTTAGCGACAGTTTTTCTGAACCATTTCCAGCTTCTCGTCTGGTATGATGCTGACACAAAACTTCTATCTACATTTAGACATAATAAAGACACTCATATATCTGATCACATTCAAAAGTGGAGAAGACGAAATAGGATTATTAAAGTTGATATTCCCCCGGAGTTTCTATTAGAGTGGTTTTTGAAATCATTGTTACTCTACATCTCTAAATATGTCTTGACTTCCAGGGTTACCTCTGAAGAGGAATCCATTTTAAGGACCCAAGAACTAGACTTGATTTATACTCAGTCTGGGATCCTTTATGAAATTATTTTGGATGCACCAAGGTCAAACATTGATCCTTGCAAACCTAAACTTGGACCACATGCTAATCGCATTGTGGGTTCAACCAAGTCATCCTCCATGGAAGCTTTAGCTAAAAAAGTTCATGAACTTTCAATATAGCACTCTGCGGTGGAATAAAATACGGTTGTGTCCTCTCCTTCTCAAACAGAAATTGTACACAATGTGTAGTCAAGTCAAAAGGGTCCTCGAAAACCCAACGGAAATAAAAAGGGAAAGAAGGGGGAAGGAAACCAACAAAAGCCCAAAACCATAGAGAATGTCAAGGAGGGAAAACAAGAAAAGAATAAGGTGAATTTTCCTTGCAAACTCTACAAAGAATATCACCTGAATCGTCAATGCCCTCTGATTGATGAATCCCAGAAGCTATTAAACCAAAAGAAACCTATTTTCCTAAAGGATCCTTTTCCCAAAGGAAAAAATCCAGCTTCTGGCAGCTCTAATACTAGGGGAACTCATTGTGCTACATCGACTGATCAATCCTATATAAATATGGTTAAATCACATGCTTTGCTGCAAACAAGAGCAAATAATTACATCCCGGATATGCCACAGAAAGATAAAGAAATCCCCGAGAGGTCTTCTCCTCTTCATATTGAAATACCACAAACCCTATGCCTAAGATACCAAAAGGTGTCTATAACTGCACGTTGCACATCCCTAATGCACAGGATTCTACCAACTACTTAGTTTTTGAGGACCTAGCCCAAACTTCGTGTGCCATGTCTGATCTAGAAGTATTTCAAAGATTCCCATCGCAACGAAATGCACTTCTAGCGGCAATAGGAAGTATGGATTATTCAAGTCTGTTGGCTAGGATTCATATGTCAAACATCAAACCCTAGTTGTCGAACCATGTGGCCTTCCAAATCAAAGTAGTCCATGGTTCTAAAACCATTAGACGAACCGTAGTGGATGAAGGCATATCTACATGCGTAATTTACATTTCATGTTGGAAAAATTTAGGCTCCCCTGAGTTAACCCCTTCGACTACATTACTTATCACTTTTGACGATGGATCGTTCCGTCCAGATGGGATCTTACCCTCTTTTGAGATCGAGTTAGCGGGAAAAGTAGTGTTCGTGGAGGTCGAGTTTGTAGATCTGCTTCTCTTGATTATAATTTTCTAATGGTAAGAAGATGGACATATGCAATGCAGGTTATCCCTTCACCCAGTTTTCAGGTACTGATGTTCCCTCATGAAGGAAAGATCGTCACAATTGACCAACTCTCCTTCGCCTGGAAAAATAATACAACCCCTTCAGAATCTAATATTTCGTGGATTGATCAGGACCACCCCTCCAGTGAGAGTTTGGGAGTAGGTATGTACTCATCGCTTATGGGAACTTTCGATTTTCCTCCTTTTGTGAATTACATTGGTTCAACGAGTGGTCCAAGCACTACCATATCATCTAAGGAGGTATTCACAGTTATTAAAACAACTAATCCTTGGAGCCTTCCCACTCATGATGAAATAGTTGTGCCCCTATCTGTCACATAAGTGACGTACAAAACTCCACGAGACTTTGCAATAGATTTAATCTCGAGTCCTTCAGTCTCCATGGAGTCAGATTTAGATTATGCACCTGCATGGGCAATAAACTCAGCTAATTCCTTTGACTGTTTAGACACTGTTTACCATCAGATGAAGCTATTTTGGAAGCAATGATAGGTCTGGATCAACCTCGGGAACACATGCATCATAGACCTTATTTTCTTCCATATCTAAACCAATCATACTAATTGATTGATTATGATGGAGTTAAGCTGCTTGAGCCTAGAAATGGGCTCTACTTGAAAAAGTATTACGCCTAGCATACATGCTTTTTCTTGTATATTGATGTACATTTTTTGTAGAGTTAGTCCCTTTTGGATTTTCTTATGTGTCTTCTGGATTTTTTTTCATATGGAAACCGAGTGGTTTGTAGGGTTCACCGATGAAGCTAGTCGTCACACTTGCAACTTGGATTCAGCTGCTTGGGTGATTTATTGTGCCTACATGCCAATTTGTTTTGTCAGGAGGTGCTTGTTTAGGACCTACAACGAACAATATAGTTGAGTATAGTGCTATTATTGAGCTACTTCGAGATGCTCTTCACCATGACATTTCATGTTTGGAAGTGAGGCTCGATTCACAGTTAGTTGTACTCGAATTGACGGGTGAGTATCGGGTTAGAGATCCTTTATTGTTACGTCAGTTTTTGAAGGTTAAGTTACTTGAAAGATAGTTTGATTACATTTTATATCAACACATTTCAAGGAACCAAAACATATTAGCTTATGCATATGCAAATTATGTACTCGATTGGCATTTGTATCATATACAATAAAATAAACCATCACACACATAAATCAACTTGTATATAATCGATAGTGTATATATATAAGTCTAAAAAATATATAATAATTAGCAAGTTTGAGTCAATCTATGTCAAATACATATATCAATATACACAATGGGCATAACAACCTCAAAATAGTGTTAGTCTCCCTAAGGGGAGGCAGGAGCCCCAGCCTGATCTACTATGGCCTCCCTATAGTATATCACTAGCCAAGATACTTTCCTAAGTAGCCTAATCCATGCAGGGGGCATGCCCACTACATGTTCTTGCGTACCCATGGGCATGTGCTCTATGCAATATGTAGGTATGTCATGTGTCAGCCGGCTCATCTTCCCATCAATAATTTGTAGCATGGCATCGGTCCCATCTGGCTCTGTTGGTCGCACATACACCCTTGGGTGTCCAGCCGGCCTCACTGGCCCAATATCTGCATAAAGTGTATGTTTTAAGTACTCAAAATCACCAAAAACACATGTATGTCTTTTCAACAAAAATTATAAAAATTAAATAACATTCAAAATAATTTTGGTACCTATATCTCCCTAGGAAGCTCCTGGAGGCAGCATGAGTTCTGGGTCACCCTGAAATTCCATACCAGCATAAGGAAACTGCTCAAATGTTGGCACTTGTTGGCTCCCTCATCCGAGAAATTCCTCGTCATCATAGGAAGTACTCGTATCACCTCCTCCCTGGTGTAGGAAAATATCACCCCATTGGGTCATCATCGTCTCACGAGGGTTGAGCGGTAAGAGAGCCACTCTTGGACTCAAGGTAGGGACTCTCGAAGAAGAAGAAAGTACACAGTATGCTTCCATAACCAATTTTTTTTATTTTTCCCTATCCTGCACTCTGTAAGTTGGTGTTTCGTGTTTACCAACAATCCAGAACACCAGTCAAATATCACGTTGTGTAAGCATTCCACCCCGATCTGCATATAGCTATGAGAAACTAGATGTTGGGAAACACTGCCACCAATCCTATTCATAGTACTCAGGATAAATTTCAAAGGAAAGTTGTCTATCTGTCCAATCAGAACCTGATTGCCACTCTTCTCCATCTCCACTATGCAGTAAGTGTTAATATAATCTTGCACAGATAAGTCTCCAACACCTCGAAATGTGCCCTTGAGGTTCACTACCTCTTATCGTCAGGATAATCCAGTGATGAAGTAGATATCATCCATTGTGATATATATAGTCTCCCCTTGCAGATTAAGCATTCCCTGATTAGGATCCCAAAGGTGCTCCAAAGGATTTGGAGTGAATTGGATTGTGCCCTCATATTTGACATGCGGAAAAATTTGAGAATCCCACACCATCTCAATGCATTTAGGGTAAATGGGTCCCCCATTGTTACTCTATCCATTGCCTCTTGTTCTCTTTCTCTCCAGGTAAGCACCATATCTTCATTACATTCATCATTTTTCATTAGTTTGGAGTTTTTTTTAACCTATTTTGAGCCACCCACAAGTCTCTATTACCACATTCGTGCTTAACCACGAGTGGGCGTCACTCCACCCGCGATTATTTTGCATACCCGCGACTTCAACAGAGCCTACCTGTGGGTACGTAGAACCAAACTTTTAAATAAAAATTAAACTCCAAAACATCTTTAAAAATCTTTCAAAAAACATTAAAAATGCAAAGCACAGGGCTAATTATAACCTCCAAGCGATGGAATCCGAAATATTCCGATATATTGATCGTATGCAACGCACAAAGTTGTAGGGTTTTTCCTCTCCTAGAATGGTAAAACGGTAAATATGGGATATTTTGGTTTTTGTTACTATTTATAGAAAATCTCTTTTGACTTTTACCCACTTTATATAGTTCTTAAACTCCTTTTTTCTCATATTTTCTTAATCTTAATGACTAATTGAGTTATTTTGAGTAGGTAAAGGTACAAGATTGCTATTTTTCACAAATGTGTCCACATTGGTGTTCTATAAAAGGTTTGGATTCTTATGACATGTCGATTAGGTCTTTGCATTGCATTTATACCTCGTCACTTTTTATGCCCTAGGACCTCCTTTTTCACCATGGACTACGATTTTAACCCCCATTTTACCCTCCATTGTCGTTTTTGTTCCATGGTTAGGACCTTCCTTAACATGGGTCATACTAGTTCCCATTTCGTTGCTTGACACTTTTGGGACTTGTCACTTATCATGCATATTTTGGTTGAAACACTTATATCAAGTTCCCATCCCTATGGAGTTCCTTCATTCTCTTGTTAGAATCCTTAAAATTGACAAGATTGTCTAGTATACTTGTCTTGTTCAGACTCGTTAAAGGATTTGAATAGACATCCACTTAGGTATAAGTTTACCCCTTTTCTGGATCTTAGTGGATTACTTAAAAAAAGGTAGACTCTAGTTCATAACTAGAAGAGTTCCCTCTCGTGTACTTTTACACTTTTTTGGGCAAGTAGACTAAATTTATGAAAAGTACCTTATGGATTTCTTGTTTAAGTTTTCCAGACTCCTTAAATATGAAAACACTAGTGAGCATATACCAATTCAGGCTTGATATTAAAATCCACGAGTAGGTGTATGGAGTTCTTGTTTAAGTTTTTCAGACTCCTTAAATATGAAAACAACGATGAGCACGAACAAATTCGGGTTCGATATTAAAATCCACGGATCTATAACGTATCGAGTACTAATCTATCTATTCTTCAAACTCATTAAAAAATGAAAAAGTCTTTAGTTTCCCTCCCATGGACTCATTAAATTACACATGGTTGGACCCATATCAAGCATTCTTCTCTCTCTTCTTCGAGCTCGTACAAAATGAAGAAGGTTTTCTGAGTTTACTTTCTTGGACTCATTAAAATTTAACAAGAAAGATACTATCGAGCTTCTTTTTATCTTTTCATGCTTGTTAAAAAATCAAAGGACACTTAAAAAGAGAAGGGAAAATAAAATCTATGTCATTTCATTCATCACATGGCAACAATTCTAATTCTTCCTTGAAAATTGCACTTCTGTTGATTCAATGGGTCTTAGTTTTGGATTTAGGATTTAACTTGATTCTAAAGTTGTTTACTCCTCCGATTGGTTACTCTTCTAATCATATGGAGAGTCTGTTATGTCTCCTACATAGCAATCTTATATCATGTTTTCCTGTCTGTTTAAGCCACCTAAGTCACTTTCCTATAGTGCTCAATGTTCAAGGATTATCCCTATGTCGACCACTCTGCAGTTTGTATTGAATCCTTATGTCGGCCATCCCTTATGTTAGTATTCCCTAAGTTTTATTTCAACTCAATATTCAAGTGTTTCTCGTGTGAGATGATGAAGGATACCTCAATTCCTTCCTTCTCACGGGTCTCTTCCTATCGACATCAACACATTTTCCCCTAGGAATCAGACTTAGAGTCCCTGAATAGTACCTTGAGATTTGCAGTCATTAGTGGAAAATTCTTTCGTTGTTGAGTTATAAGAATACATCAATGTCTCTTACACAAAATATTCCTCAAGTGTTCTACTTCAAGACCCCGTATTCACACTTGTAAGAATGTACTAAGTACCTTGGACCCCATTTTTATTATTGGAGGGTGTCCTCGCATTTGTTAATGGTTTCCATCATTGACCAGTAATAAAAAAAAATCATCCATGTTCGATTTCAACTCCTTTATTCACATGGTTTAGGGTTTGTACTTTTCTCGATGGTTGGTTTGGAGACCTTGGGCCTATGATAAAATTATTTTAATTATCGCCCAAGCTGCACAAGACTGAGCCATACTTATGTTGGCTCTTCATGAGACATAGATCCAGTTTGTTGTTATGGCTATGTTCTCCTTTTGACATGGATCCACACTTGTATTTCAATGGCCATTCTATATACAAATTTTCTGCATATGTATTGGAGATCATGTTCTATCATTATGAACATATCCTTATATAAAGATTGTACTTGCATGCTGTCCTTGTTTTGTTTCAGGTACTGTTTGAAACTTTGTTCCTATGGCTCTCACCCTCCTCTACTTCTTTGTTTTGTAATGCAATTCAGCCATCATTACCCTTCTGACCTCATACAGTAGGGGGAATATGTTATTAGTCAGATTGGCACTTCTCCGTCCGTGACGACACTGCATTGTCGATGACACAAAATGACTTTATGGATTGAAGAGCCCCATTGACTATAGATGCACATGATCTAAATTTTACATAATCTTCTTCAGTTTAGTTATTTTGTAAATTATTTTTAAGACATAGTCGCGACCCTCATATCTTTCAACTCGTGGGTCACTTGCAGGTGCTCCATTGACCACCCATGTTTTTTCCCCAAAACATTGCACCCACTAGTTGTTCGCATGATACTCCCGGGTTAATCGTTGGGTGTCAAGTGTTATACCTGTGATTACCTCTTAAAATCATGAAAAAATATATTAAAAAATCAAATTAGAAATAGTTATGGTAGTTACCCTAATCACCATAACTGCCCTAACCATTTACCTTTCGAACCTATCCTCTCAAATCTTGCTATAAATACAAGGAAAAGGATTGAGTGAAAAATAGGAGAACCATTGGTATAAGGAAATGTTGGAGAAATATCCATTGAAGGAAGAGGAGAAAGGAGCCTAGGATCAGGTTTCAACATTGCAGGTCACAGATCAGGTATACCTTGTTGCCATTGATGTGAATAAGGCAAAATATATTCTTTCCCATAAGATAACTTGTCTACTTTGTGGATATAGTCTATTGAATCGACCATATTGTATTTATATATGAATTTCATACTATATTATTTATATTTATGTTGTCAAAATCTTTAAGGAAGGTGTCTTGGTTTTTGCAAGTTTTTCATTCGGGAGCGTGGATTGGAGGACGAAAGCTTAAATCTTGGATCAAACTTCATATATCCAAGGTATGTTCTTTTGGCTTGTAGCCCTAGCTTTTCTTGATTTAAACAATATCTTATGCTATACTTGTTTATCAATTAGATTGTGTGCCTTATTAGCAGTATGTTGATGATCTCTTTGAACTTCCCAATCATAGGTTGAATTACCGAACAACACCTTCCTTGGATTTCCTACTTCAATTAGAGAAGCATACCTTCAATGCAACCTGTCGAAGGATACTCATCCTTGGATTGCATACTTTAATTAGAAAAACATTCTTTCAATGCAATCTGCCAAAGGATTCCCATCCTTGGCTTGCATACTTTAATGAGAGAAACGTGTATTCAATGAGAGGATACATGACCTCAATGCAAACAACCAAATGATACTCGTCTTGGGCTTGCATAACCTTTCATTAGAGGATACATGTCCTCAATGAAAACTTCCAAAGGATACTTGTCCTTGGCTTGCATACTATTTCATCAGAGGATACATGTCCTCAATGCAAACTAACAAAGGATACTCGTCCTTGGATTGCATAATATTTTTCTTCTTTACATTTTGCACTCTTCACTTCTCTTTTTCAATATGCAGCACCAAATTACATATTTTGATACCTGTCAACACAATTGGATAACTAGGCTCATTAGTATCATGATATAACTCACACATTTGTCATAATATATTATCATTGACTAGAAAACATATTAATAAGTAAAATCTATTTCAATGGCACTAAAATACTAGGAATGAGTCAATTCCCTTGGATGTATTCAATGTCAGCAACCATGACATGACACAACACCAAGAATGTGTCCATTCCTTTCTAATGTGTGGCATGTAGGCTGGTCACTATAGCTGAAGCAATATTTCAAAAAAAAAAAAAAAAACACATATAATGAATATTTCTCTTATGAAATTCTTTTCAATATTTAAAATTTGATTTTAGGGTGAGGGATAATCCATTTCTCCTCAAGGCTTGAGAAGATCTGCAATTTATTTACTCATGTCACATTCTTCAATCAATCATGATGAAGAATTTCTTAGATGATCCCAGAGAACTCTAAGAACACAATCTCTTTCTCTGCATCAAAATTTAGCTTTGTATTTTCATTCTCTGCATTATCTGTAGGAAAATGAATTAGATTCATACCAACATATTACTTTAGATAGATTCAACTATCAACCCACAACCCGTTACAACTAACTAATAATGTTACTAGATAACAAGAGTAATCAATTTGTAATCATCTAACAATTCCTCTCAGTTGGAAACAAATTATTATCTTTTACTTTCACTTTTTATCAAAAGTCTGAAATTGTTAACAACCCATAAATCAACTTACACAACATAGTGAACAAGAATTCAAATATTCAACCCAAATCACAAGTATGCAATGCAATTTTTTGCAAATAAATATTTTTACTAAATTCAAGCAATTCAATGCTTCTTTAGAATTTACTTGCACCTTTAATATTACACTCCAATATATAATTCTACAATTACACTAACTGTCATTACATAACAACAATTCAACAATGCATAACATAAAAAATTATTGTACCTAGACTCAAGCATAGGCCTATCCCAAGAATGTAATTAACTGTCCCAGATGGGCAACTACCATCGGACTTAATCATACAATTCAAACACAGACTAAAAACAATGAGTAAAATAAACTTAATTGCTCAACTAGTGATCTTCAAGTGAATAACTGCAAGCACCCCAAGGTCTCGGTTAGTTTGACCTAGTATTTGGCATCTGCACACAACATCTAGTAGGTTCTCCTACACTGTATAATCGGTCCCTTAAGAGTTACCCTACTTTAGATGTTATTCAGTGTGAACATAAGAAATAAGTAGCCCATTCTTCATTAAACTTTCAGGGGATCTCAACCTTTACTATTGATGCAGAGGCATCTGGACCAACAAGAAAAGTCAAGGTGAACCGATTGGAGTTTCTTTGGAAATAGTCGATGGTTTCAGGAAAGTGACCGAAGAGAATTCGACGAGAGGTGAGTTGTGGTGTCGACCGACAGGTCGATGGTATAGGAGGCAAAGGAAGAAATGCTCGAAGTGGATACCGACCGATAGGAGTTTCTTTGGAAATAGTCGATGGTTTCAGGAAAGTGACCGAAGAGGATTCGACGAGAGGTGAGTTGTGGTGTCGACCGACAGGTCGATGGTATAGGAGGCAAAGGAAGAAATGCTCGAAGTGGATACTGACCAATAGGAAATCAGAAGTTGAGGAAAGAATTCGAGTCAACTGACAATCAATAGAATCAGAGAGATTGCGTCTGCGTCAAGTACTATTGAATTTACATATTAATTAGTTAAAAATATAGAGATCACTCTTCCTTACGTATGAAAAAATACCACTCTTAAATTCAAATTCAGTCAAAGGATTATAATATAACTTCTTATTAAGAAACTTACAACTCACCTAGCGCATGCATATATAACTTATGCACTTTCCAACATGTGTTGGACCTGCTGCACAACTATGGTGCTACTCTAAAATAGAGTATAATAGAAATCCAACCACAATTAACTATGCTACTATATCATTTACTTCAACATTAATTTACAAAAATTAAAAAAAAAAACTACTAATCAATCACTAGATAAGTATATTCATGCACCTTGATCACAATTTATTAACACCCATGTTCATCCAGCTTAGCTCTTGGCTATAACATGATTTCATAAGAAAGAAAAACATCATCATGCATAATGTACTCATGCATCAACATGAAAAACAATCACAACAACTGAGTATTTATCACTTCTGCATCTTGTAGTTGACTCACGCAAGTTAGTTAAGGGAACTGGTGAATATCATTCCTTCACCAAAACTTTCACAATAATTTAGGCTCTTAGCTTCATCCAATTCGAAGCCAAATAACCCATTCTCCTTCCCATTTTTTCCTTCTGACTGCACAACAGTGTTACACTTCATTGTTTCTATGCTCAAAAATATTACCAAGGTTGGTAGGTGAGCAATTTTCTATTTCACCAGCCATTAGCTATGGCTAACAACACATTCCAAAACTCAAGAATTCACTTCTCAACAATCAACTCACAAATTTAGGGAAGCAAAACATGGCATGAAATATTTAAGCATTATCATACTCAAAACAAAAGATCAAACACCTCACACCAACCATTATCATGTATTCAAGCATTCACAAAATATTGACCATCACATGACATGTCCCCATCCATACTACCGGTCTGGAAACTTGAGGAAACGTACGGTACAAGAAATACAAAATAATTATATAGACAACTAAGCATAGGTTAACATTCCCAGTGCATTCCCACAACAAACAACCCATCAACTGCAATGCAACTACTAAGTATTTAAATTAACCATGCATGTTAGGAAATCTATGCATACCACACTGATATACATTATTCAACTGTAAGAACCGGTAGATACAAAAAAACATGCTACTCTGCATGACTAAATATTTTCTACAACCAGATTTCTGCTAAACAATGCACTACCTTAATCTACCCTGGTTTCCTTCTGACAGCACAATCAGGGAGACACAACAATGATTTCTCGTGCTCAGGAATTCCATCCGGGTCGGTAAATACAACATTCACCATAACATTGGTAAATAACTATGGTCTTGGAAACACCCAAAATTTTTGCAAAAAAACAATTAACAAATATCTAATTCCAGAGTTTATTTACAAGAATAATCAAGACAATTACAATAATAGTGACTCTACACAATAATCAAAGATCACAAAGATAATTAACGAAAGAATAAAACAATGAATTTCTCTCACTATAAACAACCCAAAACCAGGTTCCACGAGAGACTTCATACAACCACCATGTCCCTTACCATTAAACTAATGCCTTTTTTCCATGCTTTTAATTAGGCAAGATTTGCAAACAGGAAAATAAAACTTCAAAACATCATGAACTATAACCTTGGTTACTCATGATTAACAACATTAATCGAATAACAGATGCATTTATACATTAAGTTTTCTTTCCGAATATATTTTAATGTCTGGAACACTTCCTTGGGGTCCATTTCAGACTGATGGTCATTGTACTCTGTCCTTTGATCATCACCCAGTCTCTTTTCTTCAGCCATGTCTTCAACAAACTATGATTTTTTAGGGCTATCGACTATCATGTAATTCTGCCTGCCCACTATTATGGAAACTGGCAATTAAAAGGCCTGGAAAAATTGTACTCTTTTAACAATCTATAATTTATCCAGGTTTATTAGTCCACATCTAAATTCACACATTCATAATGTAGTTTACATTATCCGCATTGATATATTTAGTTCATTCATAATTTAAATTTCAATAAATCATATAACACAATTCTTCAAATGAAAAAAAAAACATATCCCAAAGGCTAAGGGTTGTAATCTTGGCTCTGATACCAAGCTGTAACACACCCTTTTGACAAATTCATTTTATAGTGCATATTAATTATAGTTAAATAGCAGAAGCATAAAAAAAATCAAAAGACCCAATAAATCTTACAACAAATGCATTAGAATTCATAATATTGGAAGCATAGACTAATCTATGAGACATTTGTTTAATAAAAATCATACAAACTAGTTTAATGCACAAATGCAAAGTTAATAGTAACCTAATGCATAGTAAGAACTACACCTTAAAACTCCTCAATTTTAGAACATAGACATATTTTTAAAACTTAAATTAATATGCCTATATTTATTTGTCTACCCATTAATTAAGTAAATTCAACTTATCATTTTCTTTTCAAAACTTACTGTACAGTAACTTTCGCGTTAAATAAGAGATTAAGAAGTATATATTAATACACCCAAAATAATAGTAAATTATGGTGTTTTTATTAAATAATTTTACTCGACCATAACCATATTTGGACCACAAACAATATTTCCAATTATTTTTTTATAAAGTTTATTCTTAGGAATTCCCACCAATTTTCATAAACTATGCTAAAGGATCTTAGTCGACTAACCGACTAAAATCCTCCACTGACTACTGTCGAGATCTGACTACACTCGAGTTAATGTGGTCGGTCAGTTAACCAAACAAAAAAATAATTGTCTAACTTCTACCTAAACAAATACTTGTCGGTTGCTGACTCACCCAACAATTATGAAAATAAAGAGCTTTTAAATAAAATATATAGTCTACTTCGACTAAACATATAGTTGTCGTTGACAATTATGAAAATAGAGAGCTATTAAATATAAATATATAGTCTACTTCGACTAAAACATATAGTTGTCGGTTGTAGACTAACCAGACAATTATGAAAATTGAGAGATTTTAAATATAAATATTTATATATAGTCTACTTCGACTAAAACATATAGTTGTGGATTGTAGACTAACTTGACAATTATGAAAATAGAGAGCTTTTAAATATAAATATATAAATAGTCTTCTTAGTTTTATAAGAGAATTGTTGAATTAATATTTCCTTGATTTAGTGAAATGGAAATATGCATATATTTGGAAAATAATAATTTAGTCGATCGATCGGCTAAATGCATTACCTCTTTTAACTAAATTAAATAATTTTACCTAGAGTAATAACTTAGTCCATTAAGCAATTATTTCTTTTACCAAATATGGTCAAATTATATAACTTCAACTCAAACATATTCATATATGCCTAACATGGACTAAAGCATAAATTTGTAGTTATACCACACCTGTGGTTTTCAAATCAGCAATACCACTCATTACAAAACTCGTAAAAACATGCCTTAAATCAAGGTATTGTTTGTCATTTAATTAATAAATACAATTAAGACTTCAACATCTAATCTCTCCAACTAAACAAATCAGGTTTTTATTAACCCAAAACAACTTTGGTTTCAATGAATAAAATCAATCTATGGTTTTCAATTTACATATTAGACAAATTGTTCGAACACAACTCTTTAAACATATTGGTCGAACCTAAGTCAATCACCAAAACTTTATTAAATATTTATGTCTAGCAATTTCTATTTTTTACCAATAAAGTTCAACCTATATTTTCAAGTTTAGTCGGGAAATTTTACTGACCACTTTATTTATTTTTAATGAACTATTTCTTTTGTGACTAATTTCCTAATGAATTGCATATTCATTTTATGGAACTTAGGAGCTACACACTAAAACAATAAAAATTGCATTATCACATAGACCTGGGTAATAAAATTATATTTTTTTCCATAAAGCTTTAAGTTAATGAAAAATTAATAGAAATGAACAAAATTCAAGCTTATTTATCCATTCTTCTAAATTTTCCAAACATTGTGCTCTTTGACATAATTTAATTAAACATTACAATTTCAAACTGGAAAATTAGAAAATTAGAAAATTTAACAAGGAAATAATGCAAATATTCAACAGACAATTAATTAAATAACATTTAAAAAATTAAAACAAAATTTCCACGTATTAAACTTATATGTAAAATATTTGAAATAAGCAACTGGCTTCGTGGTAGCCACACTCCACCCGACCATAGGTAATTCTTCTCATTAATCTCTCAGCAGAATTCCACCCCCGAGCCGAGACTCATGCATTCACCATAGGCTCTCACCAATCCTAGGTTTCTCTCAGGATTTCCTCACTTGGAAAACATGATTTATTGGTTTGTTACCAAATCCATTCCAATTGTGAAATCCTTTCCTTTAGCTTCATTCTAACTAGCACCACAAGAATTTGTTACACGATTTCCATTTCTCAGGTGCAACCAGAGGCAAATCAAGTGTAAATTAACAACTAGAAAATTAAAAAAAAACAGGCTTGGGATTACAGGTACTCTCGACCAACCTAGGCGCCACAGAATTTGGACGGATTGGACACTTTGCTCTGGAAATGGACTAATTACTCTGTCCTCCAACAATTCAAATCGACCATTTAGTCCCAATTTCCTTTAACGCTATAACATTCTCCTACTGCCCACTAGGATAATTTTTAGGGGCGAAATTTCGCCAATTGGCTATTTTTGGGGCTTTTTTTCAAAAATAAATTCGCTATTTGGTCATTTTTAGTCCCTAATATCGCCTATATTTACATAAAATATGTGTTTTTATCATAATATTCACCAAAAATTACACATTTAAGTAGTAAATTGTATGTTTCATATTTAATATTTGCCTACCTATCTATGTACAAGTTTTTTTCAATCCAAAATATTCGCCTATGATACTACACTTAAGTATAATATTATAATCCTTAAAAAATACCCTGTTTCCCATTGCATTCTTCTTTTTTTTATCTTCCCAATCGTATATTCTGTCTTCTTCCCATTCTCCTCTTTTTCCCAAGGTTCCACCAACCTTGCATGTTCTTGTCACCTCTTTGCAACACTTGTCCAATTTTCCATTAACTTATTAATCTCTCTGTTAGTTCCCTTTTTAACTTCAAAAACAGGTTTAAGGAATTAATTAGGAAAAAGTATGGGTTTATCAAAATTATAAGGTAAGAAGGGTTAAATAGGGTCATACTTAGCTTTTAGGTTGTACGCCGTCCCCCCTTACTGACCTAGGTGAATGCATGAGTCCCTGTTTATTCAGTGTGTTGGTTTTGCCACTGCCAATTTAATTTTTATATTAACAGAAAGAAATACACCAAGAGTTATGCCTTATAGGCACTCTTAGTATTTTACAAAATTATACTAACAAAATAATGGGGCTTAAACGAGGGGTATTACAAAAAACATTATAATAATTATACGTGTAAACAATTAATAATACTTCATTATAATGATGCATCCTTTTAAGTTGATTCTTATCTACTATTATATTAATATATATTATTCTAAAATGTTCAATATTAAAATTTAATTTAATTAAAAAATACTCAGGTTGAGAAGAAGGAAGATGGAGAAGAGAAAATTTATATTAAAGACCTAGTTTAGAAGAGTATACTTAAATTTTAAGGGTGTATCATATTGATTGAGATTGGCACATGAAAACAATATTGGGAGAAAGTGTATATAATTTATGGGTGGAAAATTTGGGTAATAATCACACAAGGCTCTTCTAAAACGAAAAAGAACTTAACATAATTTTTATGATTTTCTTTCTGTATTATGGCACAGTAAAGTTTAAGAAATCAAAGTCTTTTTTAAAATATTTTGTTAGATAAAGTTATTTACCATATGTTTTTAAAATATTTATGTACTTTTGTATGTTTAATAGATTTGAACTTTGTTCTAAATTAATGTAATTATTTTTTATTTCATTTTATTTTATAATATAAATTTTAATTTAAAAAAATGGAGAGACATTAATATAGCATGTTTGATCACTACTAATTCACTAAAGAATCATTACCAACTCATCTCCATATTATTATAACTTCACCATAATTTTCTATTCTAAAGAATGTCTTGTAACATTTTAACATTTACAATTTCCAAACAATATGAAAAATGTATAATGCCAAAAATGTTATTTCCAAACAATATGAAAAAATTATAATGCCAAGAATGTTATTCAATTGGCTTATGAATATAGTGCAACAACATTTAAATCTTGAATTTATCTTGAAAAGAAATAAATTAAATTAATTGTACCGAGAGGAGTGAGGTGCTAAAAAAATTCATGCCGGCTCATAAAATAAAAAATTATAGAAAGTATTTTAAAAAATCCATGTTGGCTCATAAAATAAAATATTATGAAAAATAATTAAAAAAACGATGTTCCTCTATCAAATAAAAGCTTAAAACTTAAACCCGGATCTATTAATCAAGAGAGATCAAATTTCTTGACTTTAAATTATAAAAAAAAATTACACCTCAAGAAATTGGATCCCTCTTTGTGCTTGATTGATCCGGATTTAAAATGAATCTATACTGGTAATAATAAATTTTAAAAAACATTAAAAAACTTTTGGCCACCCAAAATGTCTTTTGTTTGTTAGCATATGTACAAAGTACATCATTAACAAGCTTTAAATGCATGAACATGGAATATAAAAATATTAATTGTATGAAATAAAAATAATCAAAAACTACTATTACAATATGAAAAATAAAAATACAACAAATACATTGAACATTACAACTACAATGTTACATGATACCCAAATTGTAAATTGTAAATTTAATATTCTATTAATTTGTATAAACATAAATTAAAAAATGATAAAAGTATCTAAATATCTTTAATTATATTCTACACACAATATACTCTAATAAAATTGAGTTCATAAACTTAAATAAATTTTAATAAATTCAAACAAATTAAATTATATATATATGTATGCGTTAATTACAATATGATGTTTTATGATTATCAATATCATTACGACGATCAATGCGACCGTGATGTGAAATGTGGAACCTCCCGAGTCCCACTCTCCTAAGATCAAACCAAACGATGACGATTATTCACATTCTTCGGCAGTTTACTTTCTATGTTGATCCTCATACTTCTTTTTGTATTCAGCTTTCAACTATGTCGATTTCTTTTCACATAATGGGGATTCTTCACTTTCCAATTTTTATGATTATATTTCGACAAACTAATATCCCCATATTTCAATGGAGAATAGTCTCTGCTTTGTGTTCAATTATTTAAAAAGACCCTATGTCTCAACATCCTATCCTCAAATGGTCTCTCACGATCTAGATTGGATCTACTTGTCTAATTAGAACATCCCACAATAATCATTGCACTTTTTCAAAAGCTTAACAAATAAGAGTAAATTATGGTGTTTTTATTAAATAAGTTTACTTGACCATAAACAAATTTGGTCGAGAAACAATATTTCCAATTTTTTTCTTATAAATTTGTTTCTTAGGAATTCTGACTATTTTTCATAAACTATGTTAAAGGAGATTAGTTTTCTTAAAAATTTTATTTTTAGTAATTCCGACCATTATTCATAAACTATGTTAAAGGAGATTAGTCGAACGATTGACTAAAATCCTCCACCGACTACTACGGTCGAGATCCAACTACAGTCGAGTTGATGTGGTCGGCCAGTTAATTGACTAAACAAATACTTGTCTAACTTCGACCTAAACAAATACTTGTCGGTTGTTGATTCACACGACAATTATGACAGTAGAGAGCTTTTAAATAAAATATATAGTCTACTTCGACTAGAACAGATAGTTGTCGGTTGTAGACTAACCTGACAGTTATGAAAATAGTGAGATTTTAAATAAAATATATAGTCTACTTCAACTAAAACATATAGTTGTCGATTGTAGACTAACCCCACAATTACGAAAATAGAGAGCTTTTAAATATAAATATTTATATATAGTCTACTTATATTAAAATATATAGTTGTCTGTTGTAGACTAACCCGACAATTATGAAAATAGCAACAAATAGTATTTCCTTAAGACACAGAAAAATTATTATTTTCCAAATATATGCATATTTCTATTTCACTAAATCAAGGAAATATTAATTCAACAATTCTCTTATAAAACTAAAATAAAATTGCCAACCGTAATAATTTCCTTAGCTTCATTCTAACTAGCACCACAGTGAAATCCGTCACTGCACCTGTGCTTATAATTCCACTAAAAGAATTTCTTACACCATTTCCATTTCTCAGGTGCAACCAAAGGAAAATCAAGTGTAAATTAACAACCAGAAAATCAACAAAACAGGCTTGGGATTACAAGTACTCTTGACCAACCTAGCTGCCACAGAATTTGGACGGATTGGACACTTTGCTCTGGAAATCGACTAAGTATTCTGTCGTCCATCAATTCCAATCGACCATTTAGTCCCATTTTCCTTCAACACTACAACATTCTCCTTCTGTCCACTGTGTTCTTCTTTTTTTCTCTTCCCGATCATATATTCTCTTTGCTTCCCGTTCTCCTCTTTTTCCCAAGGTTCCACTAACCTTGCATGTTCTTGTCACCTCTTTGCAACACTTGTCCAATTTTCCATTAATTTCATAATCTCTCTCTTAATTCCCTTTTTAACTTCAAAAACATGTTTAAGAAATTAATTAGGAAAAAGTATGGGTTCATCAAAATTATAAGGCAAGAAGGGTTAAATAGGGTCATACTTAGCTTTTAGGTTGTATGCCACCCCCCCTTACTGACCTAGGTGAATACATGAGTCCATGTTCATTTAGCGTGTTGGTTCTACCACTGCCAGTTTAATTTTTATATTAACAGAAAGAAATACAACATGAGTTTTGCCTTATAGTCAGTCTTAGTATTTTACAAAATTATACTAACAAAATAATGGGGTTTAAACGAAGGGTGTTACAAAAAAATTATAATAATTATATTCGTAGACATTTAATAATGCTTCATTATAAGGATGCATCCTTTTAAGTTGATTCTTATCTACTAGTATATTAATATATATTATTCTAAAATGTTCAATATTAAAATTTAATTTAATTACAAAGTACTCTAAGGTTGGGAAGAAGGAAGATGGAGAAGTGAAAATTTATATTAAATACCTAGTCTAGAAGAGTATGCTTAATTTTTAAGGGTGTATCTGATTGATTGAGATTGGCACATGAAAATAATATTGGGAGAAAGTGTGTAAATCTATGGGTGGAAAATTTGGGTAATGATCAACTTGTACAAGATTCTCATAAAAAGAAAAAGAGCTCAACATATTTTTTATGATTTTCGTTTCGTATCATGGCATATTAAAATTTAGGAAATCAAAGTCTTTTTAAAATATTTTGTTAAATAAAATTATTAACTATATGTTTTTTAAATATTTATATACTTTTTTATGTTTAATAGATTTGGACTTTACTCTAGGTTAATGCAATTATTTTCTATTTCATTTTATTTTGTAATATAAATTTTAATTTAAAAAATTTTTAAAAATGGAGAGACATTAATATAACATGTTTGATCACTACTAATTCACTGAATAATCATTACTAGGTGATCTCCCTATTATTATAACTTCACCATAATTTTCTATTATAAACAATGTCTTTTAACATTTAATTTCTAACATTTACTATTTCCAAATAATATGAAAATTTTCAAATGCCAAGAATGTTATTCAATTAGCTTATGAATATAGTGCAACAACATTTACAAGTCTTGAATTTATCTTGAAAAAAATATTTAAAATAATAAAATAAATTTTAAATAACTTATGGCGACCCAAAATGTCTTGTGTTTGGCATATGTGCAACGTACAACATCATTAACAAGATTTAAATGCAAGAGCATGGAATATAAAAATATTAATTATATAAAATAAAAATAGTCAAAAACTACTAATACAATATGAAAAGTAAAAATATAATAATTGAACATTTTTTTTTAAATGATGATTCAAGGTATTTTAGAGTTACAATCATTTCATAATCAAAGTCGGTTTTCAAAGAGCAAGTATCACAAAACTAGATTTAAATCCAGATGGGGAGAATAACAACATTCCTCCCAACCACCCAATTTACACTCAATTGACAACAACAATTAAACATTACAACTCTTACATGATACCAAAATTATAAATTTAAATTTAATATTATATTAATTTGTATAAACATAAATTAAAAAAATACAAAAATATCTAAATACCTTTAATTATACTCTACACACAATTTACTCTATTAAAAGTGAATTCATAAACTTAAACGATTTTTAATACATTCAAACCAATTAAATTATATATAGATAGATATATATATATATACACACGTTAATTACAATATAATGTTTTATGAATCTCAATATCATTACGACGATCAATGAGACCGTGATGTGAAATGTGGAACCTCCCGAGTCCCACTATCCTAAGATCGCCTTCAAAATCAAACGATGACGATTATTCACATTCTTCGACAGTTTACTTTCTATGTTCATCCTCATACTTTCTGTATTCAACTTTCAACTATGTCGATTTCTTTTCGCATAATGGCGATTCTTCACTTTACAATTTTTATTATTATGCTTCGACAAACTAATATCCCCATATTTCAATGGAGAATCGTCTCTACTTTGTGTTCAATTATTTAAAAAGACCCTCTGTCTCAACATCCCATCCTCAAATGGTCTCTCACGATCTAGATTGGATCTACTTGTCTAAGTAGAACATCCCACAATAATCAGTGCACTTTTTCAAAAGCTCGACACGTCTAACAAGTCTATGCATGCTCTTTCTACATCAAGACTTTTTCACCCCCTTAATTTATAAGTCTAACTAGTCTATGCATGCTCTTTCTACACCAAGACTTTTCATCCCCTTCATTTATAAGTCTATGAATAATCTTTCAAGATCCCCTCAATATATGTTTTCTCATAAGTCTATACATGAAAGCTTTGAATTAAACAATAAGTGTGCATGCACCATATGCACCAATACCCCAAATCAATGAAAGTTAGGTGGGCATGTAGGATGTTGCA
This sequence comes from Larix kaempferi, assembly GCA_027924585.1. Classification (NCBI taxonomy): domain Eukaryota; kingdom Viridiplantae; phylum Streptophyta; class Pinopsida; order Pinales; family Pinaceae; genus Larix; species Larix kaempferi. Next base: position 2,379,726 of record BSBM01000162.1, on the reverse strand, counting down.
AGTTAGGTGGGAATGTAGGATGTAGGGATGAAGAGATGGGTCCCAATTAATATGAAGCCATTTTAGGTATCCAATTATAACATGAACTCCTTAAGAAGTAAGGATGGAGAAAACCTAGTGGGAACACCCCAAAAAAGAAAGAGGAAAGAAAGATAATTCTATGTAGCTTGTGCTAGAGAAGAACAAGCCACCTGCACCCAAATGAGCTCATAGATGAATAAACTTTCTTTTTGTGAAATATTTGGTGAATATGTCAACAATTTTCTCTATCATTCAACATTATATCAGATCAATGACCTACCCATGGATGAGCTTCCAAATGAAGTGCATATGACTCTAAATGTGATTTGTTCATTGTCGATGAACTAGATCCTAAATGATTTGAATGGTACTCTTATTTTCACCAAAAATAAAAGATGGCCAATGGCACCGACTACAAACTTAGTGAAAATGTAATGAATCCAATGTTAAATTTTGAGCATTAATTCACAATGCTCTAGGATCTTTACTAAGAGAATAACATGTACAGTATATCAATGCATATCAATCATAACAAGCATGTCAATCATCACAAGAATCAAAAGCATGAAAGACAAGAGACACCGAGTTTCCGTGGAGAAAACCCTATGGTGAAAAACCCTACAACTTCCTCATAGATAGAGAGAGCAATGGCTCAACCAAAGTACAACCAAAATACACAGAGATAGTCTCCTAGTAGCAGATGATCCTCCTCCTCACTAGTGTGCCACTTTCTGAGTGAGAGAAGTGTGAGTTTCCGAGTGGTGAAAATAGAGATCTCCCGATCTCTATTTATACTTGTCTGTTTTCCCAATGACCTTATGGGGTCGACTTGTCTAACTAGGTACATCAACCATATAATATATATTTCAGGGCCAACCCCACACATGGTGGTCTAATAACCCATCGGCAAGTTCACACACTTGTGACACTTGTCAATACACATGACGACACTTCCTTATAGAGGAATAACACATCTCTTATAAGGGTACAATAAATATATATGAAATACATTCCAAAGTTACATATACATCAACACTCCCTCTTAACTAGGAAGGTATTTCTCGACACAGATCTGCTAGCACAAGTCTTCTTCTCGGGATCATCGTCATCATCATCGTCACTGCTGCTGCTATCTAAACCAATCTCTGAATCTACTCGTCATAGGAAGTTCTACAGAGCCAGTCCTTTTTCTTACTGGATGTAGGCCCACCACTTGCAGGTCTTCATCATCTGTGCGAACGGTCTGATAGAGGTGGTCTCTCAGGACTAATTTTATGTGCGGATGCAATACCGGAAAGAGCATCCCAGGAATGTTTATGTGCCTAAGCACGACCGGCTAGATCTCCTAGGACTGATTACATGCATCTCCTTCACAATAACTTTAAAGAGCATCCTAGGAACATTTATGTGTCGCAGCACGACTGGCAAGATCTCTAAAGAGCATCCCAGGACTTATTACGAGCACACGGCTCAACCTCTCGGATCTCTAGGACTGATTACATGTGAATAGGCAATACCTTTAAAGAGCATCCCATGAACATTTATGTGCCGCAGCACAACCGACAAGATCTCTAAAGAGCATCCCAGGACTTATTACGAGCACACAGCTGAACCTATCGGATCTCCAGGACTGATTACATGTCTCCGTAGTAATACCTCATCCTAGGACTGATTACGAGCACACAGCTCAACCTATCGGATATCTGAGGACTGATTACATACTACATAGCAATACCTCATCCTAGGACTTATTATGAGCACACAACTCAACCTATCGGATATTTGAGGACTGATTACATGGTATTTGCACAACCTACCGCATATCATTTCTGACCTCAAAGTATCAACCTGATACTCATGATCCAACGGGTCATCATCGCACGAAGAATCATCCTGATGCTCATGATCATACTTATCATCATCACTGTACCGTCCTGGTACATATCATCTAGAGCAACATCCTGAAGCTCGTCATCATGATCATCATGATCATACAATGCATCCACCTGATGCATACCAAGTATCTACCTGATACATATAATCATACATGATCCACCTTATCATACAATGTATCCACCTGATACATACATAGATACATGATCCACATAATGCATCTAATTGATATATTTCAACATACATGATCTACCTGATCATACACAGTATCCACCTGATACATATACAGATACATGGTCCAAGCATCCAACATGATGTGTACATACATATACAAATGATCCAACTAATCATATCCAGCATCCAACATGATGCATACATACATATACATATAAACGATCCAACTGATCATATCCAACATCATCCTGATGCACATACAGAGCAGTAACTGGAGCATTGTCCTGATGCTCATCATCCAGCACTTACATCCACAGCCATGTGAAGGATCCTGCTTCCAACATGCTTGGAATGGCTTCAGCAAATGTGTCCATCACTTCTTCCTCGAAGTGTTGTCGATCTGAAGAACACCAAGCCTCTCCCTGAAGTATTTGAACTTCACTCTGGCTAGTGGTTTTGTCAATACATCTGCAATCTGCTCATTCGTCGCAACATACAGGAGCTTCACTACTCCTCTCTTCACCATATCCCTGATATAGTGATATTTGATCTCTATGTGTTTCGACCTATTGTGAAACACTGGGTTCTCAAACAGCTTCACACAACTCTGGTTATCACAGAAGATACCAGTAGCATCCAACAGGAGATCAAATAACTTAGACAGTAGCTTCTGAAGCCATACTGCCTCACAACTAGCTGAACAGGCTACAAAATACTCTCCCTCAGCTGTACTCAGTGCTACGCAGGACTGCTTCCTGCTAAACCAAGAGATCACACCTGATCCCATACTGAAGCAGCACCCAGATGTGCTCTTCCTATCTATAGCACTGCCTGCCCAATCTGAATCAACATAACCTTGCAGGTTAAACTTTTGATTCGCTTCATACTTGAGCCCATAATCAACTGTACCCTTCAGGTACCTCAGAATATGCTTTACAACAACCAGGTGAACACTCCTCGGATCCGCCAGGAATTGGCTCAATGTGTTCACCGCAAAGCAAATATCTGGTCTCGTGTTCGTTAGGTACATCAAGGACCCAATCATCTGACGATACATAGAGACATCAACTGGCTCAAATGAAGTATCACATAGAAGCTTCATCTTCAATGCCATAGGTGTGGCCATGGCTTTGCAATGCATCATCCTGAACCTCTTCAGGATATCTACAGTGTACTTCCCTTGTCCAAGGAAGATCCCATCTATACTCTGCCACACCTCCATACCTAGGAAATATTGCATCATCCCCAAGTCTTTCATATCGAATTCGGCAGCAAGCTTCCTCTTTGTATTTGCAATCAATCTGTCATCTCTTGTTACAAACAGGTCATCCACATATAGGAGTAGAACCACATGATTCCCTTCCTCAACCTTGTAGTAAAGGTTGGAATTCGCTTTACTCTTGGTAAAGCCCAAACTAGATAGGAAACTGTGCATCCTACCATACCAAGTTCTGGGAGCTTGCATCAAGCCATACAAGGCTTTCTTCAATCTACACACATATGACTCCCTGTCATGTGTTTCGAAACCAAGTGGCTGCTCCACATATACTTCCTCTTCAACTACACCATTCAAGAAAGCAGTCTTGACATCCATTTGGTGTATTTTCCATTTCATTGCTGCAGCCAGGGAAAGTACTGTTCTGATGGAAGTATACCTGGCTATAGGTGCAAAAATTTCTTCATAATCTATTCCCTCTTTCTGAGAGAAGCCACAAGCTACGAATCTTGCCTTGTATTTCTCTATGCTGCCATCTATAGCATGCTTGATTTTGTAGATCCATTTGGAAGTCACAACAGACTTCTCTTTAGGTCTTGGGACAACATCCCAAACATCATTCTTCATTATTGATTGGTATTCCTCGACCATGGCATCCTTCCATTCTTTCCTTTCTACTGCTTTTTCATAACTAGAAGGTTCTTTATTCATGATGTCACAAAGTAAAGCAACATAGCTAGTATGTGATCTGGTTCTCTTCTTTGCTCTGTGTTCTTCTTCTGGAATGCCAAATCTTTTCACATCTTGAATGAGCTCTCTAGCCCATGCAGGTTTCCTCTTGTGAGAGGTATCCTCACGGGGTGGTTCTACAGGTTCTTGCAGATCTTCAAAATCACGAACAACTTCTGGAATCGCTTCAGTCATGGTAGTGTCTTGAAATCTAGTTTCCTTAGGTTCTTCATGAACTTCGATAGGTGCCTTCCTTGATTTGATGAATGCTGAGCTTTCATCAAATGTTACATCCCTGCTGACATCAATCTTCTTGAACCCTGAAAAGTATATTCTGTAAGCCTTCGAGCTTTCACTGTAACCCACAAAGATACCCTTCTTTCCTGAAGGATCTAGGTTGGTCCTCTTTTCCTTTGGGACATGAGTGTATACTGGACAACCAAATATTCTGGGATGGCTGACTTCAGGTTTCTTACCAGAAAAGACCTCTTTTGGTGTCTTGTTGTCCAATATCTTGTGGGGTGTTCTGTTCTGCACATATACAGCTGTTCTAGCTGCTTCTGCCCATAGATGCATAGGTAGATCCTGGTCATGCAGCATTGCCCTTGCTGCTTCCATGATTGTTCTGTTCTTCCTTTCTGCAACTCCATTCTGTTGTGGATTGTAAGGAGCAGTCAACTCCCTCTTAATCCTTGAATCACTGCAAAGCTTCTTGAAGTCACCTGAGGTGAATTCTCCACCATTGTCGGATTTGAATGTTTTGATCTTCTTATCAGTTTGATTCTCCATCAAGGTTTTGAATTCCTTGAACTTATCAAACACCTCATATTTGTTCTTCAAGAAGTAAACCCAAGTCTTCCTGGAGAAGTCATCAATGAAAGAGACATAGTAAACATACCCACTTAGAGAACTGGATGACATAGGACCACATACATCTGAGTGGATGATTTCCAAGATACCTTTGGCCTTGCTTTCACTGCTTGGGAAAGCCTTCTTAATGTTATTACCTTTTGCACATCCCTTGCAAACACCTTCATGCTTGGTCTTGATTTCAGGAAGACCTTCTACAGCATTACTTGCAATTGGTAATGCCCTGTAGTGCATATGTGCAAGTCTTTTATGCCAAAGTTCACTTGGCTCCATGGAATCATGCACCATGGCATGTTCAGGTTGTCCTTTCAATTTATATAAACCTCTCTCTTGCTCTCCAATTACTACTGCATCATTTATGGTCTTACCCTTTGGCCACATTAGGACTTGGCCATCCACAAATGCAACCCTCATACCTTTTGCATCCAATGCAGAGATGGAGAGTAGGTTCTTTTTGAGCCTAGGTACACAAAGGACTTCTTTCATCTTCAATGATTTTTCAGAATCTAGGTTGTAGGAGGCTTCACCACTTTCTTTGATGGGGTATTGATAATCATCCCCAAGTTTCACTTTATGGGGTGATTCATGTTCAGATAGATTTACAAAAGATTCTTTAAACCAAATCATGTGTTTGGAAGCCCCACTGTCAATTAACCAATCATTACAACCATGTGAGAGTAGAGATAAGAACATACTCTTCTTCACTTGATGAGTCATCATCACTTTCTGCTCTAGCTTTCTTCTTTGGAGGTTCATCATCTTCGACAGCATAAGCATGGTACCTTCTTTTGTTACTCTTTTTCTTCTTGCTGGAGTTGTTGTTGTTGTGGTTGTCCCTTATGTTCTTGAGACATTCTGAAGCAAAGTGACCTTTCTCATTACAATTGAAACACCTTAGATCTTTCTTATCTTTGTGATAAGGATGAGAATATTTCTTTTTGTGATGGGATGGCTCCCTCTTGAACTTGCCTTTCTTGGTGTGTACTATGAGGGCTTGATCTTCATTCCCCTTCTTTTCTTATCTTGCCACAAGCCTTGCTTCTTCTTGAGAACATTCCTCCCACAGTCTGTTGAAGGAGATTAATTTCTTTCTTGCACAGATCCCTTGGATAAAAGAGTCCCATGACCTAGGTAGGCCATTCAAAGTGGTCATAACAATTTCACCATTCTCCACCATTTCATCTACAGCTTCAAGTTGTTCCTTGATCTAAGATACCTTGGAGAAATAGGATTGAATGGTTTCTCCATTCGACATCTTTATCCCTTTCAATTGATTCCGTAGGGTCATTTTCTGATTTATGTTCTTCCCTTTAAATAGCTTGGTCAAAGAGTCAAACAGCTCCTTGGGTGTCTTCAGAGATGACACATGTGGTATGAGATGGTATTTGATAGAATCAACAATGATTCTCTTTGCCTTGACCAAGTTCTTCTTATGCAATATTTTTGCCTCTTCATCCTCTGGGATAGGGATGTCTTCTTTTACATATGAGTCCAACTCATTCTCTTCCAGGATTAACCCAATCCTATACTTCCAAGATCGGAAGTTATCAGCCCCTTCAAGCTTATCCTCAAGCTTGGTGTGGTGAGACATCTTAAAGAGTACTTCAAATGGAAATAGAAAAGATTTAGGTCTTACCACTTGATTTGCTGAAAACTGGTTCTGGTCTTGGATTAGGGTTTGTTGGAAAAACCCTAAAAATTCAAAATGTGAATTTCAACTTTCTGAAAGGATAGAAAGATGCGCCTTGATAAGCTGATCAACCTGGTGTATTCAAAAATTGAGATCTGCAAAGCTACACCCTTCAAAACTGCCTTTCTGTCTTGCCGGATTCACTAAGGAGAGCCCTGAATTAGGGTTTGAGTTTCTCGGAGATCTACCCAGCCACAAATCTCGATCCAAAGCTCTAAACTTCGATTTTTGCAAGGAGATTCCAACTATGTCTTCAGATTTCAGAAATTCCTATTTTTGTGGAAACCCTAAGTTTTAGGGCCAAATCTGAAAATGCTTAGAATTGAATTCTGATTGGACAGATAGATTCTCCTTGATGAGTAGATTCAATCTACTATATTGATTTTCCAAAATCTGTGGAGAGAAACCCAATAAACAAGAAACCCTAGTTTCCGTCACTACACAATGTCTTCTTCTCAGGTTAGCTCTGATACCATGTTAAATTTTGAGCATTAATTCACAATACTCTAGGATCTTTACTGAGAGAATAACATGTATAGTATATCAATGCATATCAATCATAATAAGCATGTCAATCATCACAAGAATCAAAAGCATGAGAGACAAGAGACACAGAGTTTCCGTGGGGAAAATCCTAAGGTGAAAAACCCCACAACTTCCTCAAAGATAGAGAGAGAAATGGCTCAACCAAAGTACAGCGAAAATACACAGAGATAGTCTCCTAGTAGCAGATGATCCTCCTCCTCACTAGTGTGCAACTTTCTAAGTGATAGAAGTGTGAGTTTCCGAGTGATGAAAATAGAGATCTCCTGATCTCTATTTATACTTGTCTGTTTGCCTAGTGACCTTAGGGGGCCGACTTGTCTAGCTAGGTACATCAACCATATAATATATATTTCAGGGCCAACCCCACACATGGTGGTCTAATAACCCATCGGCAAGTTCACACACTTGCGACACTTGTCAATACACATGACGACACTTCCTTATAGAGGAATAACACATCTCTTATAAGGGTACAATAAATATATATGAAATACATAGATGAAATACATTCCGAAGTTACATATACAACAACATCCAAATGGCCTTAGTGGTTGCATTGACAAATTCACGATACTCAACCTCTATAGTAGATAAATTGATAGCAAATTGCTTCTTGCTTGACCAACAAATCAAACCAAAACTAAGAGAGAAAAAGTAGCACAAAGTAGATTTTGTGATCTATAGAATCACCTACCTAATCAAAATATATAAACACCACTAAATCAAGGTCCACACATGTTGCATAATGAATCCCAAACCTATGTGTTCCCTGGATATAATGAAGCCTATATACTTGGCTTCCTTTTAGTGCAAATCATGGGGTTCCTACATAAATCAGGAAACAATACCCATGACATATGAAATGTCAGGGCTAGTGTGACTAAGATATAGGAGACCCCCATCTCACTGTTTATATAAGGTTTTGTTAACCAAAAGTGAATAGTAGTTTGACTTAAGTTTAATGTTAGAAAGCAAGGTAGTCATAGTAGGCTTGGTATTAGTCATATGAAATCATGAAATCATGAGATCATATCAACATCATACTTCGATTGTGTCATGATTATCCTAAAACTAGATTGAATTATCTAAATCCAGAGATAATAATGTAGCAATCTTAAATCACTCATTAGAAACTCCTCATGCAAAGTAATTTTCACAATAGCGGTGGATGTTAAGGATTTACTTGTGATCAGAATATCATCTACATATAAGACTTTGAACAACAAAGAATCGTCATGTCATAAAATGTAGACATTGGGATTAGAATAGCATCAGGAGAATATGAGGGAAAGAAGGAAGGAATCTATCTTTCCATACAAAGCACAAGGGGACTATTTAAGTCCATAAATGGATTCCCAAAGTCTATATACCATGGAAGAATCCTATGAAAACCCTTGTGATGTCTCCATGCATATCTCCTCTTCAAGATCCTTGTGAAGAAATGAACTCTTCATTCCCATCTAATGAAGTAATCTCAATGATGAGTTGTAACAATGGTTAAGGCAGGATGGATTGGTTCCATCTTGGAAACTAGTGCAAATGTCTCATTGTAGTCAAATCAGGAACTTGTGAGGATCCCTTTTCTTTTATTATGGATTTAAAATTGTTCATTGGCCCATTTCTAATATATTATGTTTGATATATCCACTTACATAGGACAATTATCATTCCTTTATGAAGAGGAATCAAATCCCATTAGTGGTTCCTCATCAACAATTTGTACTACTCTTACATAAATAAGTTTCACTTGGGAATTCCACAGGCCTCATGAAATGCTCGTGGATCTATAGCAATGGAAATAAATGCATGAGGAGCTCCCTAAAACTATGAGCACATCCTCCTCATGTACAATGGATCCCCAACCAATCCACTTGTTTCTTATAGTGTCTAACATGCCCAAAGTGGTCTTGCAATCGATAGGGATGTAATGAATTATGTATCATTAGTATCATAATCAAAAGTAGAGGATGAAGAATGCTCTTCTCTATAGTAAACCTAGGTGGTTATGTAGCATCATCATCACTATCTAGTGCATCCACTATGAAGGTGGGTCTTGCTATAGAATGAGAGGTATCATGATGGTAACTGAAAGAGACCTCTTGAAAACAAATACTTCTCACAATGATCATATCATTGGTGGTGGTGTTGAGAAGTTAATATCCCTTATCACCATTTAGATACCCTACAAAGATGCAAGAAAATATAGTTTGTGAATCCATTTCCTTGTTTTCTTTGCACGATTGTGAGCCCATGCTCAAGAATTAAATACTCTAAAGTGTTTCACCATGGGGTTTTTATCCCTCCATGCTTTGAAAGGAGTCGTTCCCTTCTATTCTTTATGAGGAAGTATGTTTTTGATATAGCATGTATAGTTAATAAATTTTGCCTGTAATTTTGGAGCATGGGATCTAAATTGTATTCTACCCATAATTTTGGAGCAAGAGATCTAAACAATATCATGAAACTTGCCATTTGTTCATAGATATATTCTTCCATTATTCCACATCATTTTACTAAGAACTATATGGATAGAATGTTATAGATTTATCCCCTTTGAAGCACTTAACTACTTAAAGCAATTATTCACATACTCCCCACCATTGTCTATGTACAAATTTTTGATGGTATGTCCCAATTGTTTCTCACTGAGGGATTTGAAGTCCTAAAAGTACCCAAAAACATCCAATTGTTATTGAATAAAGTACATCGATGTATACCTCAAATAATCCTCAATGAATTTCAAGGCATATTGGTCTCTACTCCTAGAAGGCCAAGGAAATGGACCCATCAAATCACTATGAAAAAGCTCTAGAACTTGTGTAGCCCTCTAAACTTTGCCTTTGTTAAATTTCTCCTCCAAATTATTACCAAGTGTGTAACCTTGACATACACCAGTCAAATGGAGAACATCAAGAAACCCTATTACCATTTTTTTCTTGTTGATATATTGCAAAAATATGTAATTTAGATGGACGACTACTTATGCCAATACCTTCTCACCTCATTAGAATGAGTGACAATAACAATAGGAGGAGACCTGAGAACAAATTTTGAGAAAAGATACAACTAGGACTGATGATCATCGTTCCCCACTATAGCTATAACACCATTATTCTTCTCACTAATGACTATAGAATATGGAGTGAACTCACTTGCATAAAACTAAATGAGTCAGTTGGTAGACTAGTAAGAGATTGGTTCACAATGAAGCCACAAAAAGAAAATTTTGGAATGTCTTTTCATCCATGTCAATAGATACCTTCCCACAAATCTTAGTAGGAGTGTTATTCTATTATGTCCCCTCTGTAAGCTCATTAAGTTCATTCCACCAACCTATCCAATTCCCATAGGTTGGAGTGGAAACTAATTTATCTAGGGAATTAGTTGAACTATTATGGATGATGTGGGTCACAATTTTGAGTTAATAAATGCCAAATATTCATAAATGATGTGGAATAGGTGATGTGGGTCCCCTTGCTATTGCATCTAGTTTCGGTGATGAAAGATCTCACCCTAGCTAGCCTTTAGAGGAAGAATTACCCTGATTCCTCAAGTGAGATTCATACCTATGCATTTTCTGGTTTGATTTCATCTTCAGGTGTTTGGAAATCCATTTGGTAGTAGTAGAGATCTATGGTGTTTTTCCAAAGTGTTGGAGTTGGGTTGATGGTTCATGCTTGAGGAGGGCACACCCATTGTTGGAGATATTCCTGGGGAAGGTTTTGGAGGCTACATAACTTAGATATTGGGATGAGGGAATACTGTAGGAGGTGTATATACTATTTGGGGGTGAAATTGGACCTTGGAGGGGGCATTTGGTGAAGCATATTTCATCCTTGGAGCAACATTCTCTTTTATCTTCATTGTTGGTTTTCGGGGTAGTATTTTCCCTTCATTGCAGAATATATCTTCTCTATTTTGTTTCTATTGTAGAAGCCTCTGATGTAAACTCAAATCATGTTCAATATTTAATGAAAATCTACAGCATTTACCTCATGTATTGATCTATGTGCAAGCACTAGTTTCCTAGTCTAAAAAACTGCATTTTCTGGTTTATTAGCTAAACGTATGTTATTGTTTAACCATCATAACCAGTCATTTATAAGTGACCCATGGGTCAACATGATGCATTTGGATGTTTAGAATCCCTGGATACTAATTTTGGAATAATTTGAATAAGTTTGGTAGTGTTTGGGGTCATTTGGAAAAAATCTCTTTTTGTAGTAGATTTTGACTAGTTTTGCCTAGTTTCGAATTAGGGTCAATTTTTTTTTATATTTGAGGGTTGGGTACATTACCATGGTATCATAGCATGGTATTGTAAATATTTAGGTCATAAAATATATAATGATTCAAATATATTTTCAAAATATAATGTCTAGGATCCATAGGAACCCCGACACAACTTGGCTAGTTGAAGAAATAGATTCTACCCAAGGTATAATTTGAGAAGAACCAAGAATACAAAAGAGTGTGGATATTGTTTAGGGAAGAGTCACCATTGATGATAAGGAAGAATTGTTCATGAAAGGGATTTTGGAAACCTTATATAGGTTGGTCAAAGGTCAGGACAGTTCTAGGAAGATTCAAGAGAAGACAAGGGAGTTTATGTCCAAGTTAGCAACCTATGATTTTGCGAACAAACATGGAGGAGGAAGTAGTAGTGGTTCTTATGGTGGAGACAAGGAGACCATGAAACCCTTTGGGGAAACCATCTTATCTTGAAATAGCCCACAAAACATACCTCACGAGTTCAAAGAATCATCTAGACCTTCAATGCCAAAATTCCTGCAACCACAAACAATGGGAGAAACTATGCCAAATGAACCAGATGTGTCTTTGGAGGTTTATTTTGAGGTGTATAAGGTTATGAGTGTAGAATTTAAGGCTTCCATGTATTTCTTTGAATACTGAAATTTCAAAGATCATAGAAATCCAAAGGGATTCAACAAAATGGAAGTCCAAAATTTTGTTTTGTAGCGTACCCTTGGGAAAGTTACTCTTCCAAGTTTTGATGGGTCTTCTAAGTGTACTGCTAGGTCATGGGTGCAAACAAATGACACTTACTTCCAACTAAACCCCATGGAATAAATGGATTCCATTAAAATGGCCACCTTGCATCTAGATGGGGAGGTAGATGACTGGTGGTACCATGGCCTGAGAACCTTGGGTCATGCCAATATCATTCCTATAAGAATTCACAAGGAGACTCATTGATAGATTTGACAGAAAGGACCCTGAAATTCCTTTTAGGGAGCTAACCCAATTGAAGCAGATATGCACACCTGAGGCCTATATTTCAGATTTTCAAAACCTTGAAGTCATGGTAACAGACATATTGGAATCCCTCTTAATATTGATGTTCATTGAAGGCTTAGAAGAACCATTAAAGGTCTTGGTAAAGGCCTATAGACCTGCAACCTTGTTGGATACCATTAGAATAACTTGAGACCTTCAATATGCACTTCCGCCGGAACAAGATTTCCACCAAAAGAAACCTTTCCAGCTAAGTTCAAAGACAAGAATCCTTTCCATAAAGATACAACATGGAAAACAATATCTGAGATGAGCTAAGGAGGAATAAGATATGTTTCACATGCTAAGAGCCTTGGGTTCCAGGTCATAAGTGTGCAAAGGGAAAGGATCACTACATATAAGTTTTTTCTGAAAGTGAGGAAGAGGATGATGGAGAGCATGAGCTAATTCAAGAAGATTGATATGAGATAATAGAAGAAGAGTAGCCCCAACCTTTGTAATGGAAAGGTGTTATTACTATTCTGTCAGCGGTCCCTCGGTACCACACTCTCATATTCAAGGGAGTGGTGCAATGCCAAATAGTCATAGTGTTGGTTGATGGAGGAGCCACTCACAACTTCATTGATGCAACATTGGTGGAAAGAAGTAACCTACGTACATAAAACTTTGATGGATTCGCTATGATTATTCCAAGTAACATTTCCATGGACTGTTGTAAGTGGATTCCAAAACTTTAAATCACCATAGGTAACTATACCATGAAAAATACTTTTTATGTTGTGAATGTTGCTAATACAAATATAGTTTTAGGGGTACAATGGTTTTTTTCCATTGGTGAGCATTCCATGAACTACAGGGTGCCCGCAATGAGCTTTAAGGGAGTTGAAGGGAAGAAAATAAATTTGAGGGGTGTGAACACTTATCCCAATTAGATGGTTTCTGCACATAATATGAGGGTTGTCCTAATGCATGGAGATAGAATGGGATGCATAATGTTTGTTTACAGCTATGAATACTATAGTAGACACCTCATAGTATCCAGAAGACATAAGGAAGATCATATAGAATCATGAGAAGGTTTTTGGAGACCTTCCTCATAGTAGGCCACCAGACAGAGGGATGGACTATAGAATTGGAGGTGGGAGCTCAACCCATCACGATTCATCCATACAAACACCCTGTTGTTAAGGATTATACCCTATAGCAGGGGAAAGGATGCTATCAACATATATGGGGTGACAAATAGATACATTATATCTTGCATTAATTACTGTAAACAAAATGAGATTAGGATTTAGAAATCAGTACCTTATTTATGGCGGCTGGTCCTAGATTTCGCCCAATCTCTATAGCAACGTTCCTGCAAAATACACAGAACTTCCTCAATGTATTATTACTATAAATATATAATGATATTGAAGAAAACATAACATTAATTACAATCAGAAATTCAATAGAAACAACATTCCATTGGGAGAAGAAGGGTATCTCGATCTTTATTGTCAAATAAATGCAACCAAATACAGTTTATACCTGATCTGTTCCAAGCACTTCTGCAACCAAGTTCTGGGCTCCTGCTCCTCTCAATGACTTATAAATTCCTTCAGCATAACTATAGCTTCTTGTTCATTGGCTTGTTCCTCATGGATTCCCCTTGTATTTATGGCCCAGGAAGGAAGTTAGATTGGTGAGGTAGCTGAATTGGGAAGTTGGGGGAGTTGCAATACCAAACTCAACTAATCCCAATTCGTAATCTTAATATATTTTTCCATTTCATCTTAATATGTGCACAAATATGATACTAGAAAACCTGCACATAATGTGCAGCTAGTGCTCTTAATGACTTGCGCATACAACTTTTGGGATAAGTGCGCGGGTTTCCTTTAGTAGAACCTGCGCATAGTGCGCTAGATGCCAATTGTAAGAGTAGCGCATTTCTAATGAAATAGGCAGAAAAAATATATTTTTCAGTTGAAGAGGTGTGATGTCAGCAGTAAATCATCTAAGGTCAATCTAGCTCTTCCATCCATAGTGTCCTTTTGTGTGATCGACAGGGCAATGTGATCACGGAAAGAGAAGTGCATATTTGACCTATAATAGATGCCCCCTAATGTGTGAGGTCAGAGGGAAACGATGACTGAAATACATTATAAATCCAAGTCAGAGAAGGAGCAAGAAACCACAGGATGAAGTCACAGAAATACTTGAAAACAACAATCAAGGTCAGCAAGCAATTACAATCTTGACAGCATATAGATGTTTGGTATGATACAACATGATCTCCGATACATAACTGGGAGATGTATATATAGCATGGCCACTAAAATAAAAATGTGGATCCATGCCAAAGATAAGAGATCATAGCACTAATAACAAGCTGAATTTATGTCTCATGAAGAGCCAAAAATGAGTATGGCTCAGCCTTGCGCAACTTGGGAAATAACATAAATATGATGATGCTATCAGATTCCCAAGGTCTTCATCCAAAATATCCCATGGTACGAACCCTATCCATGTGAATAAAATCAACTGGAGTCGAACATGGGGGGTACCGTTTGATTACCGTTCATTGATGTATACAATTAACAAACGCAAGGGCTTCAATCGATAATGTTAATGGGGCCCAAGGTACCTAGTACATTCTAGCAAGTGTGAATAAATGGTCCTGAAGTCGAACACTTGAAAAATTTATCAAATATGACACATTGATGTATTCCCACTATTCAATAGCGAGGGAAACTGCCACTGATGACTGCAATCCCCAAGGTACTATCTTAAACTCTAAACTTCATTCCCAAAGCATAATGAGTTGAAGTCTATGGGAAGAAGTCCATTGGAAGGGAGGCCTTAAGGCATCCTCCATCATCCAACACGAGGAGCACTCATAAGATTGAGCTGATTTGGAGTAGGACTAATACAAGATGAAACATACTGAAACCAGGATGGCCGACACATGAAGTCAAGGTTATTGCAGAATGGCCGACACAGGATGTATCCTTGAACAATGAGCACGACACAAAAGTGACTTAGGCAGGTTTTAACATTATGGGAATGTGATATAAACCTATAATGTAGGAGACATTAAAAAATTATCCATATGTTTGGAAGAATAACCAATCGGAGGAGTAAAAAATCTATGACCAGGTTCACCCTAAGGTCAAAAACTAAAACCCAACTGAATGATGGACTCAAATAGGTGTTGTGTTCAAGGACATGACTGACTAGCTTCCTTTGATACTAAAAAGATGTCCGATACCCCTCTTTTCCCTTTTTCTTTTTATCAAAGAATATCCTTCTTGTTGGTTTTAATGAGTCCAAGAAAGCAAACTCAATAGTCTCTCTTCATTTTTGAAACAAGCTCGAAGAAAGAGGGAGAAGATTGCCTGATATGGGTCCAACCATGTATAAAGTTTAAAGAGCCCATGGGAGGAAGACTCAGAACCTTCTTCATTTTTTATAGATTTTGAAGAAGAGATAGATGAATACTCTATAACACTGATCCATGGATTTTAATATTGAGCCTGGATCGGTTCATGCTCGCCAGTGTTTTCTTTTTTGAGGAGTCTGAAAAACTTAAACAATAACTCCATACACCTACTTGTGGATTTTAGTATCGAGCCCGAGTTGGTATGTGCTCGCCAGTGTTTTCTTGTTTAAAGAGTCTAAAAAACTTAAATAATCCTCTATATACCTTCTCGTGGATTTCACATCGAGCCCGAGTAGGTGAATGCTCATTGGTGTTTTCATGTTTCGAGAGTCTGAAAACCTTAAAGAAGATTCCAAAAATTCATTTTTTGTTCAGTTAGTCTCCTCCCCTGAAAAAGTGTTAAATGATGAGAGAAGAACTCTTCTAACCATGTATGACCAGAATATTCCTTTTTCGTAGATGATCCACAAAGGTCCAAAAAATGGGTAAACTTATACCAAGGTGGATGTCGCTTCAAATCCTTTCACAAGTCTGAAAAGACAACTATACTCGACGATCTTGTTTGTTTTGAAAAAGTCTAACAAGGGCTTAAAAAGACTTTATCAGCTTCAAGGACACAAGTATCATGACCTGCCAGATGATAGAATTCTAGAAAACCAATTAGTTAGTGATATATCACATAATCAAGACAAATTTTCTCGATGACATAAGATACTAGACAGTATGGTACCTAATTTGACATGTCAATGAAGAAAACAAACCTTGACAGATTGATTTTAAAATATAGTGAAATTCTGCAATGTATACTTGACCTAATCCACCAAAATTCCAAAACGTTAGTGAATTAAAATAAAACATTTAAAAAACATTTGAAACTATACCACATTCATGAAAGTGGGTAAAAATTTAAAAGAACATTTCTATAAATACTTTCAAATTAAAATCAAAACTCACCATTTCAAAATTTTTAGGGCAAAGTTTGGAGAGCCAACCTCAACTTCCTTTGCTTATTGCGATGAAACCGGGCTATTAAACCATCTTCTATCTCTTCCAAGTAAGTAATATCATCCTCCTTTTACATTTGCATGCAAATTTATAGGTTTTTAGTGATCAAATTAATTTTTTTATTGAAGTTTTAAATTTGATTCTGCGGGTGCGTGGGTTTATTTGAAAAAAACTAGCGCACTCGACAAAAGTGCGCTGGTCTATTTTCAAAGAAGTTGCGTTCAGGGATCTACTGTCTATCTATTACAGTCATGCACACCGCAAGAAGTATGGCAAAAAATAAAATTTTACCAACGCAATGCTTGATTACTTGCAGGATGGTTCTTGTGTGGCATGAAAGAGAGTACGTGGATATGGATTAGCAAGCCATGGGCGATGCATTAACTCTTCATGCATGAAGAAGATGTGGGCTATTAAAATTCTACCGAACCGTCAATATGCGAGCTCAAACCCAATTGCTCGAAAGGATGGTACAATATTGGGATGCCAACGTGGGAGTGTTCAATCTCCAAGGGGAGATTCTCGAACTCACTATTGATGACATCTACTTTATCACTGGTCTCTCTTGAAGAGGAGAGGTGGTGAATCTCAAAGGTACCTCTCGAAATGTGGGTTCCCTCTCTGTGAAAGATTATGTAAGTACCTACTGCTTGCCGAGTACTAAAAAGACTGGTAGTCAAGTTTCCATAGAAACCGTTGCGAGCTTTCCATTGAAAGTTATCTTGAGTACTCTGAATTGGATGGGAGGAAGCGCAACACAACACCTTGATTCACGGAACTATATGCATGTGGGCACATAATGCTTGCGTGGGGTTGTTTATGACTGGGTGTTCTAGCTTGCTGGTGAACATGAAACTTCAACTTACCGGGTTTAAAACCGGTAGGATGAAGAACTTTGGTTATGGAAGTATCCTATGTACCTTCTTTTTTGAGAGGGTTCATGCATTGAGTTCGGGGATGGCCTTGCCTCCACTCAATCCTCACGAGCCTCTTATGACCCGTTGGGGAGATATATTCAAGCACCAAGGTGGCGGCGGGAGCAATCCCTCTTACAGTGATGAGGATTACTAGGCATAGTGGGATCGACAAGTGCCGGCTTTAGATCAGTTCCCTTATGTGGGTATGGACTTTCACAACGACCCTGCGCTGGCTCTTCCTCTAGGATCAGCCTGGGGAGAGATGGGTAAGTTATTTTTTGAAAAATTATTTAATTTTATCATTTTATATATATAATTTTTTGATGAGTTTGAAATACTGAATAAATTGTCTTCTGCAGATGTTGGGCCTATGCATCCTGATGGACACCATCGTACCTTTTTGCGACCAGTCATTGTAGGGGAAGCCGATGCCATGCTAGTGATCATAGAGGGAAATATGAGTCGATCGACTCATGAAATCCCTACGTACAAGATCAAGCAGATGCTGCTCGCCATGCAGGAGGATGTTGTGGGTGTGCCCCCAACATGGATTCGACTACTTAGGAAAGTAGCGAGACTAGTCATCTATTACAGAGAGGCTATGGAAGATATGGCAGAGGCCCCTTCTTCTCCACAGAGGAGGACATATATATGTATATTTTTTATTCCGTTGAGCCCATTTTTTATATTCATATGACACTGTGACAGACTTATGACCCAAACTCATATATTTTTTGATACGTCTTATATACAGTATCGGCTTTATTTACATGTGTGTTCTTATCTTTATGTGTGAATTGTTTATTATGGATATGTATGATGTAGATTCCAATCTAAAACATAATTTTCATATGAATCAGCTAAAGCATTTAAATTTCTTGGAATGTGTTGATATGTAATGTAATCAAATTATCTTTCAAGTAACTTAACTAGCAAGAACTGACGTAGCAAAATAGGATCTCTAACTTGATATTCACCCATTAACTGAAACACAACTAGCTGTGAGTCGATCCTTACCTCCAGATGTGAAATGCCATGGAAAAGAGCATCTTGGAGTAACTCTATGACTGCGCTGTATTCAACCACATTTTTCATTGTGGGACCCAAACAAGCCCCTCCCGAAGAGACAAGTTGGCCAGTTAGTGAGTAAATAACCTAGGTAGCTCTAGCCAACTAACGGGTGTGGCGGCTAGCGCCATCAGCAAATCCTATAAAGTATCCAGTCAACATCTGAAACACAAATCAATAGACACATAAGATGTAATGATAACCACAAGCAAAGATAACTCTACAAAATGTACAAATATAATACATGAAAAAGCATAGAGGCCTAAGCATAATACTTTTTCAAGTAGAGCCCATTTCTAGGCTCCGACAACTTATTACCTTCATAATACGTCAACTCGTAAGTACCCTTCTTCAGAACTTTAGAGATTAGGTAAGGACTGAGCCACATTGACTTGAACTTGCCAGCTCCTAAGGGTTCCTTGTCTTGGTCGTAAAGCAAAATAAGGTCTACTTCGAGAAAAACCCTAGGCTTGATAGACTTATCATATTGACCTTTAACTTGATTCTTATGTGCTTAGTTTGCTGTGAGCGCATCACGACCCTGCTCATCAAGATGTTCTAGGTGCAAGAAATGTTCTTCTAAAACTAAAGTGTCGGGGAGTAATTGGACAACCAACTTCAATGAAGGAATTTTGCATTTGATCGAAACAATTGATTCTATCCCATGAACAAGCTGAAAGGGAGAGAGCCCAATGGCAGTATTAACATTAGCTCGGTATGCCGAAAGAGATAGATATAACATGATGTGCCAGTTGGATTGAATGGCATTAACGGTCCTTTGCAAAATTGTTTTCAAAGTTTTGTTGACCGCTTCAACCTAACCATTCACTTGTGGATAAAACGAAGACGAATGTTCCTGCCAAAAACCCAACATGGTGTATAAGTCGGTAATCATGCTGTTATGAAAGTGTTGACTGTGGTTTGTAACGATCTCTTTGGGTACAACAAACCTAGCAATGATCTGGTTAAATACGAAGTAAGCAGCCGTTTCTCCATCTGCTTTGATAATAGGCATTTCCTCAGCCCACTTGGTGAAGTAGTCAATGGAAACAATGATGTGATGATGATATCCAGCAGAAGCTAGATTACAATTCATGAAATCAATCCCCCACTTAGTGAAGGGGCCTACTGTAATCATAGCATGGAGAAGGGCTATGTGTGCTCTCATCTTTTTGGTGAAAAAATGGCAAGCCTGACAGCGTTTCACAGCTTCCGCACAATCTTTGAAGACTGTGGGACAAAAATAACCAGCACGCAGTATCTTCTGGGTTGTTTCCAACCTAGAAAGATGACCCCCACAGGATCCACTGTCAGGGTCATTCAATACTGTTTCAGATTCCTCCAAGGTCAAACAATGGTGTAAAATGGAATCTATCCTCTATATAGAGTATCATAAATGATGAGATAGTTCTTTGCATGATTCTTCAGTTTCCGTCTTTCATCCCTATAGAAAGTAGGAGGACACCTCAAAGTCCGGAGATATACTAAAATATCCCCATACCAAGGGTCAAAAGATGCAATAAGGAAGATGTGTTCATCTGGGAATGATGAATCTTCTTCATTGTGTACTATGTCACTAGGAAATTCAGAGATTAGTTTGGTGAAAACCAATGACTTCTTTGACTTAGCTGATTGAAAAACTAGGTCAAATTATTACAAGATCACAATCCATTTATTGAATTTCCCACCGATGATACGCCAAGTGAGAACATATTGAAACGGGTTGACCACAACAATCATTGTGGTAGTTCGCAATAAGATATAGTGACGTAGCCTCTGAACAACATGGATGACAGCTAATGCCAACTTCTCCACATAATAATACTTAATATCAGGAGCTATTAAGGCACGCTAAAAATAGTAAATGACATGCTCTTGGAGCTTGTCATCTTCCTGAATAAGTACTATGTCGATCATGTATATGGATGCAACGAGATATAACAGGAAATCCTTGGTATAATCTGGCAGCCTCAACAAGGGGGCTAGTAATAATGCCTTTTCAAGGCCTCAAATGAAGTTTGAGCAGCCTCATCCCAAAGAAAATAGGTATCTTGTTTGAGCAGTCTCATGAAACATTTTGTGATTTTGGCATAGTTAATGATAAAACGTCGTAAGAAGTTGGACATGCCCTGCAGACTCTGAAGTTGTCTTAGGGTTCAAGGAGGAGGCATATTTACAATAGCCTCAACTTTAAGTGGATCAACCATGATACCACGACTGGATACAATAAAAACCAGTAAATTCAGGACTCGACGCAGAACGCACATTTATTATGATTCAATAGAATCTTATAATATCTACATCATTCAAACACAAGTCTTAAGTGATCAGGATGATCCCGTTTCTTGCAAGATCGCGCTGGGAGATAATCAAGATAAGGTTCAACTACGTGTTTGATATCATGAAAAGTGAAGTTCATTGCGCGCTGAAATGTAGCTCCATCGTTTTTTAGGCCAAATGGAATCTTCCAATAAGTGAAGGTCCCCCAAGGACAAATAAAAGCTGTCTTATGCTGGTCTTCAAGTTTTATCTGAATCTGGTTATATCCTGAAAAACCATCCATGAAAGAAAACATTTCATGGCCTGCACACGCATCGATAATGTGATCTATAAACGATGCGGGGTAATTATATTTAGGACAAGCTTTATTCAAATCCTGGAAGTTTGTGCAGACTCAAATGGTTCCTTGCTTCTTATCTATGGAACAGGATTTCAAACCCATTCCGTCATAGCAATTGGATAGATGAATCCGACTTTGAGCAACTTCTCAACTTCCTCCTTAATGGCTTCTTCTTTTCTAGGGTTGACTGGACGGAGCTTCTGTCTCATAGGCTTAGCATTTGGGTAAGTTGTGATGACATGCTCTACTATGGCAGGATCGATGCCTGGCATCTCCTCGTAAGACCAGGGAAAAACTTCGTGGAATTCCTTACACAGATTGGTGTACAAAATGATCTCCTCAGGAGAATAGTCTGCTCCAATGAAAAGGTGTTCCACAACTCCAGGTTTGATGGAAATGTTGATCGAAATAGTTCTCGATATGTTTGCCATATTCCCTTCAGCATAAACTGCTTTTGAAGTAGAATGGATAGCGAAAAAATCAACATCACCACTGGGTCTCATTGAAAACTCTCCTCTCTCTATTCTGTCCAAATCGGGAAGAAAATAAGACCTATGGTGCATGTGTTCCCAAGGATGATCTAGGCCTATAATTGCTTCCAAAATAGCCTCATCAGAGGGAAAAATGGTATCTAGACAGTCAAAAGAGTGGATGGAGTCTACTGACCATGTTGGTGCATAGTCCACGTCTGACTCGAAGGAGACCAATGGAGTCACGATATGTTATGTTTGCAGCATGTTGTGAATCTAAGTAGGCCACCTCAGCAATAAATAGGGGCACTACTGGTTCTGATTCGGTGGGGAGAATCCATGGATCTGTCGTTGGATAGACCATGAAAATATCAGACAATGAACACTCCTCAGAACCAATAAAATGAACAGGAACAGGTAGGTCAAAAGTGCCCATTAATGACCCATATAGCCCTACTCCTAAACTCTCACTAGCTGGGTAAGACTGATCAACCAACAGAATTGTTGAATCTGACGAATCCTGGTTGTTTTTGTTGGTTGTGGAGCATGATCTCCAGATTCAGAGATATTATTATTCATCCATGTTTGTACCCCAGCTTTATATGATATGCAAAAAGGACTGTACAATCACCCCATTGGGGGGGGTGTGGGGGGGGCGAAGCCTCCCCCCACTGGTAACAAGAGCAAGGAAAGTTTTTGGGGTTGTTTTACGGGCCCATGGTTTTGGGTAACCCGTGGTATCTTCCCATTGTATCTCCCTTATAAAAGGAAGACATTGTAACACGGCTAGGGTTGATGTATTGGGTATTATGCATTGTAAAGATCTCTGAGAATAGAAGAGAGACTGTGAGACAGTGAAGAGGAAGTGTAGTGGCTATGCTGCAGGTTGTATCCCTTCACTTTGCTAGACGGTATAATAATAAGGATTGGAAACTTCAGTGTGCACGTATCCCATCTTGGGGTGAACCACGATATATCTGTGTCTCTCTTGTAATGTGTGTGTGATTATATTTGCATTTCTGTTTATTGTTATTGCTCTACGATCCTATTTTTATAACAATTGGTATCAGATCCAAAGGTCTATTTGGCAGATAAACCCGCAGGAAGCTAGGGTTTCTGGTTCGAGTGGGAGCAATGGTAGAAGAAGGAAAGTTTAAGGTCGAGAAGTTTAACAACCAAAACTTCCAGTTATGGAAGATGCAAATGGAGGACTATCTGCACCAAAAGGATCTATTCCTGTCGTTGGGAGGAAGAGCAACGCAGCCGGCGGCCATGAAGGACGAAGATGGGAGGTTCTTGACAGAAAGGCTCTGGGAACAATACGATTGAGCTTGGCATCATCGGTGGCTTTTAATATCTCAAAAGAAATGACAATGGAGGGTTTGATGAGCGCACTGGGTAAGTTGTATGAAAAACCCTCGGCCTCCAACAAGGTATTTCTAATGAAGCGTTTATTTAATATGAAGACGTCTGTAGGTGGATATGTTATTGATCATTTAAATGAGTTTAATATGGTTACAAATCAACTAAGTTATGTAAGTGTGAACTTTGATGATGAGGTTAGGGCTCTTCTAATCTTGCGTTCATTGCCAGAAAGCTGGAATAGCTTGGTCATGGTTGTAAGTAACTCTGTCTCTGGTTCAAACACCTTGAAATTTGATGATGTTATTGGTGTTATTCTCAGCGAGGAAATGCGAAGAAAAATAACAGGTGAGACATCAGGTAATGCGTTGACCATGGAGAGTAGGGGAAAAAAAAAGGAGAGAGGAAAGAGCCAAGGTAATCGTAGCAACTCTAAAAAGGGCAGATCTAAGTCCAGACTGGGAAAAATAGAGTGTTGGAACTATGGAAAGAAAGGACATCTGAAGAAAGACTGCAGATCTCTAAAGAAGAAAGGAGATGCACAAAAGGAAACTACCCAGGAAGCAAATGTGGCAGGTGATGTGTTACAAGATGCTTTGATTCTTGCATTAGATAATACAAGTGATTATTGGGTAGTAGATTCAGGGGCTTCATGTCATGCTACACCCCATAGGAAATATTTTCATGATTATGTTCCAGGTGATTTTGGACATGTTTTATTGGGTGATGATGAGCCATGTAAAATTGTTGGAATGGGTAAGGTATGGATAAAAGTTAAGAATGGAATTGATTGGTTGTTAAAAGATGTTAGGCATATTCCTGCTATGAAAAGGAATCTGATCTCAACAGGGTAGTTTGGAGATGGTGTTTGTCTACCTACATTTGGAGAAAAGTGGTGGAAGATCACTAAAGGATCAATGGTGATAGCAAAAGGATACAAGGTAGGTACATTGTATTTATGTCCTCATAATACTGACCATTCTATCTCTTTAGCTTTCACAGGAATAGATACAACATTGTGGCATCAAAGGCTTGGCCACATGAGTGAGAAGGGGATGTAGATTCTCCACTCAAGGAACTTGCTACCAGATTTGAAGCAGGTAAGTTTGGAATTCTGTGAGAACTGTGTTTATGGAAAACATAAGAGAGTCAGATTTATCAGGGTTGGGAAACATTAGAAGAATGAAAAGTTAGAGCTTGTGCATACATATGTATGGGTCCAGATCAAGTACAATCTCTTGGTGTCTCTCATTATTATGTTACATTTATTGATGATGCAACTAGGAAAACTTGGGTTTATTGCATTAGACAAAAATCTGATGTGTTTACTACTTTTAAGGAGTGGAAAGCTTTGGTTGAGAATGAGACAGGAAAAAGGTTGAAGTGTCTCAGATCTGATAATGGAGGTGAGTACTACGGAAAGGAGTTTGATAGTTACTGTTCATGCCATGGGATTCGTAGAGAGAAGACAGTCCTAGGAACAACACAAGAAAATGGTGTGTTTGAAAGGATGAACAGAATGATCATGGAGTGTGCAAGGTGTATGAGATTGTATGTAGGGTTTCCCTTACAGTTTTGGGCAGATGCTGTAAATACTGCTTTGTATTTAATAAACAGAGGGCCTTCTACTGCTTTGGATGGTGGTATTCCAGAGGAGGCATGGACAGGTAAAAAGGTAAACTACTCATTTCTGAGAACTTTTGGTTGTGAAGCATTTGTCCATATTGATAAAGAAAATAGAACAAAGCTTGAAGCTAAATCCAAGAAATGTACCTTTATTGGATATGGGGTTGATGAATTTGGTTATCGTTTATGGGATTATGAAAATAACAAAATCATCAGGAGTAGAGATGTGATATTCAATGAAAAGGTCATGTATAAAGATCAGTTGCAGGGAAAGAAACAGGAAAATGAAAACACAGAGTACACAGTACTTGATGAAATTCAAAAAAATGAAGTTCCAAAGGTGCCAGAAAATCAAGAACAACAGCAAGTACCTGAAACTCCTGCAACTACAAGAAGATCTACCAGGTTAAGTAGACTCCTTGAATGATACTCTCCTTCAATGTATTATTTATTGATGACTGATTCTGGTGAACCAGAATGTTATGAAGAAGCAATGTAGGTGGAAACTTGAAAGAAGTTGGAGCAAGGGATGAATGAGGAGATGGACTCATTGGTAGGAACCTAGACTTCGGATTTGGTTCAATTGCCTGCTGGTAAAAGAGCATTGCAGAACAAATGGATTTACAGGTTGAAGGAAGAGGAAGGAGGTAAGAAGCGGTACAAGGCCAGACTTGTTGTAAAGGGGTTTGCACAGAAGAAAGGTATAGATTTTGATGAAATATTTTCTCCTGTTGTTAAGATGACTTCAATTAGGACTATTTTAAGTCTAGTGGCGGTAGAAGATTTGCATCTTGAAGAGTTAGATGTAAAAACAACCTTTATCCATGGAGATTTGGAGGAAGAGATATATATGCAGCAACCACAAGGGTATGAGGTCAAAGGGAAGGAGAATTTGGTGTCCAGGTTGAAAAAGAGCTTGTATGGCTTGAAGCAAGCTCCAAGGTAGTGGTATTTAAAATTTGACAGGTTTATGACAGAACAAGGTTATAGTAGATGTCATTCTGACCACTGTGTTTATTTCAAGAAGCTAGATAATGGAACATATATTATCTTGTTGTTGTATGTGGATGACATTCTTGTTGCAGGGTCTAACATGCAGGATATAAATGTGCTTAAAAGGAAGTTAGCTAATTCATTTGCGATGAAGGATTTGGGTGCTGCAAAGCAAATCCTTGGTATGAGAATAATAAGATATAGGAAAAATCTCAAATTGACATTGTCTCAGGGTGAGTACATACAAAAGGTGTTGGAGAGGTTCAGAATGCAGAATGCAAAACTAGTTAGTACACCTTTGGCCAACCATTTCAGTCTAAGTAAGGAAATGTGTCCCAAGACATAGGAAGAGACATATTACATGTCCAAGATTCCCTATCAATCAACAGTTGGAAGCTTGAAGTATGCCATGGTGTGCACAAGACCAGATATTGCACAAGCAGTGGAATTTGTGATCAGATATATGAACAATCCAGGTAAAGAACATTGGAAGGCAGTATAGTGTATTCTCAGGTATTTGAGAGGTACTACCACCCAGGCATTATGTTTTGGAGGTTCAAACATTGTTCTACAGGGATATGTTGATGCAAATATGGCAGGTGATAAGGATAGTAGGAGGAGCACCATAGGTTATGTGTTTAATGTAGGTGGAACAACAGTAAGTTGGATTTTGAAACTGCAAAAGGTTGTTGCACTTTCAACAACGGAAGTAGAGTATGTTGCTGTTACAGAGGCTAGTAAAGAGATGATTTGGTTGCAGAGGCTTATGGAGGAATTGGGTAAGAAGCAGAAGGATAGCAGGTTGTATAGTGACAGCCAGAGTGCCATTCATCTTGCAAAGAACTTGACATTCCATTCTAGGACTAAACATATACATCTCAAGTACCATTTCATACGCTCTGTTCTGGAAGATGAACTATTGAAGCTGGAAAAGATACATACTAGCCAGAATCCTGTAGACATGTTTACAAAGGTAGTGACCAGAGAGAAACTGAGTTCCTGCTCGGTTTCAGTTGGCCTTCTAACGTGAAGGTGAAGATGAGAAATTTTCCAAGTCCATGGTCAAGCAAGTGCAGCATCGGTGGAGTTGTTGTGATTAGTCTCCAAGTGGGAGATTGTTGGTTGTGGAGCCTGATCTCCAGATTCAGAGATATTATTATTCAGCCGTGTTTGTACCTCAGCTTTATTGATATGCAAAAAGGACTGTACACTCACCCCAACGGGGGGGTGAAGCCTCCCCCCACTGAGGTCTGGGGCTTGTAACCCTTAGCTGGGGGGTCTGGGGGAAGCACCCCCGAGAAAGGGGAATTGGGGGTGAAGCCCCCGAAGGAAATTTTTTTTGGTTGTTTTACAGGCCCATGGTTTTGGGTAATCGTGGTATTTTCCCATTGTATCTCCCTTCTAAAAGAAAGACATTGTAAAACGGCTAGGGTTGAAGTATTAGGTATTATGCATTTTAAAGATCTCTGAGATCAGAAGAGAGACTGTGAGACAATGAAGAGGAAGTGTAGCGGCTGTGCTGCAGGTTGTATCCCTTCACTTTGCTGGACAGTATAATAATAAGGACTGGCAGCTTCAGTGTGGACGTAGCCCATCTTGGGGTGTACCATGATATATCTGTGTCTTTCTTGTAATGTGTGTGTGATTATATTTGCATTTTTGTTTATTGTTATTTCTCTGCGATCCTGTTTTTCTAACAGTTTTTTCGAGAAAATGAAAGTTGATCTACTGTGATGATCTTGCCTTCATGAGGAAACATTATAACTCGAAAAATGGATGATGGAACTGCTTGCATTGCATACATCCAACTCCTATTTAGCAACAAATTGTAGTCAAGTGGAGCATCAAGTACTTCAACCTCTATAGACACTACTTTACTTGCAAGTTCAATGTCAAACAATGGTAAGACTCCGTGTGGACGAAATGATCTTCCATCAAAGGAGGTAAGGAGTGTGTTCGAGGGGTCTAATTTGGGTGAGCCCAAATCCTTCCAACAAGAAATGGACATTACGCACGTAGACGCGCCCTCATCTACAACAACTCGTCCAATGGTCTTGGGACCATGGACTACTTCTATTTGGAGAGCGACGTGGTACGAAAACCAGGGTTTGGTATTGGTCATATCAAAATGACCAAGCATATTGGATGAGTTAATGCTCCTGATCACTGCAAGAAGTGCACTGCATTGTAATGGACAACTTTTCTATAATTCTAAAGTGGACATAGCATAAGGAGCTTGGGCTAATTCCTCCACAACATTGTAGTTAGGAGAAACCCGCGCATTAGGATTTTGCACAGCCCATTTGAAGACACCTTTCAGAATCTTCGGCAGCGAATCTACTGGTCTCTCGATGTGGAGAGGGGTAGATGATTCGGGAACATCCTTATCTCTTTGTTGCGAGTCCGGATTATAGTTCCTAGCTTAAGTTTTTAAAAGCATGTCTGAACTAACCATATTGATAAACGATTGATCAGCTGATGAGGCACGAGGGGTGCCCCCAGCACTGGAGTTTCCAGAAGCTGATCCTTGTCTGTGAGGGAAAGGGTCCTTTAGGATAGCTGGTTTCTTATCACGGAGTAGCTTCTGGGCTTCTTCCATCAGAGGGAATTGATGGGTGAGGTGATCCTCCTTTCATAACTTGCAAGGGAACTTCACTTTCTTTTTCTCCTTTTTTCCCTCCTCAGCATTTTCTGTGTTTTTGGGATTTTGGTGGTTCCCCTCCCCTTTATTTCCCTTCTTTTTGTTGTTGTTGGGCTTCTAAGGGCCCTTTTGATTTGTCTACACTTGTTGTACAGATTCTGTTTGTGAAGGGGAGGTTGCAACTGAAGTTGCTTCTGCAGCAGACTGTTTGATAGATAAGGCATGAACCTGCTTTAAAGCTTCAAACGCTGCAGAATCTACTGAACCCACAATTCCATCAGCATGTGGTCCAGACTTGGGTTTACCTAGATCCGTGTTAGATCTCAGCGCATCGGGAATAATTTCATATAGGAGCCCAGACTGAGCATATACTAGATCAAGCTGTTGGGTCCTAAGGATAGCTTCCTCTTCGGAAGACACGCCAGAAGTTTCTACTTCCTTAGAAATATAAGGAAGGAGTGATTTGAAATACCACTCTAATAGAAACTCTAGAGGGATTTTAGCTTTAATGAGCTTCTTTCTTCTTCGCCACTCCTGAATATGGTCAGATAAGTGAGTGTCTTTGTTCTGTCTTAAAGTTGACAGAAGGTCTGTGCCGACATCATACCGGACAGGAAGTTGAAAGTGATTCAGAAAAATTATTTCCAGATCCCAAAAGTTATCATAAGCCGCTGCAGGAAGTTCAATATACCATTTAGATGCAACACTAGTCAAGGTTCTCTGAAAGAGGCTCAATGTGTTGGAATTGTCGTTCAACGAATTAGAAGAGCACTTGAGATGAAACATAGTGACGTGGTCACCAGGATCTTTGCCAGTCTTTCCTTCAAACTTTGGAATGTATGAAGGCAGCTTGGTTGGGACTGATGGCCATGTAGGATTGTGGCCATCGGATTGTTAGTAAGTTTTGAAAGATATGGAAAATTCAAAGTTGCTAGAAAATTTAAACACGGTCGTGCAGATGGCATTTGGTAAGCAGGATTTTGGTAGGGGGAACCTCCCAAAACCTGGCTCGTGTACTGCTGGTTGGGGTTTCCCCCAACCATCGGTTGTGAGGTAAAATAATTATGAAAATTACTCCAACCGTAAGAAAGAGGATTACTTCCCGGGGCATTCGTCCATTGCAGCTGGGTGTTATCCCCTCCGTAATGTGGGTTGCAAATATTACCACCCCCCTCCAACAAACAGTGAAAAGAAGATACTCCATATAGGTATATTGGATGGATTTATATTATGACCTGTGTAGGGGTTAAAACTAGGTGTACATGTAACGGACGGTGCAGTCATAGAACCCATAATAGGTATAGATGCAGTGGGGATTGATACTACTAAAGGTGTGGAAGGAGCAGACTGTGGTATACCCTGGGGCTATTGAGTAAAAGGAGATTGAGTAAACATCACTGATGGTATCCCTATCAAAGCGATATTAGCTGGTCCAAAATTAGGGGTAAAGACGGTAGCTGATGTCGAAGCTTGTGAGCTTGACATGCCTACAGTTTCAACGTTAAAACTAAAATACGGGCTCAAAGCAGAAGCACTTTGCGAAGAGATGGGTGTTGTAGTGTTTGCAAAGGAAGGAGAGAGAACTCTCAAAACCATAGTTGCAGTAGGATTTTGGGGAAATCCTGTCTCATCTCCAGAACTGGCCATGGAATAACCAGGGGTGAACCTGTACGCACTAAACACAGGTTTACCTAGAGAGTCTATAGTTACAAGTAATGGATCATTTGGTCTAGTTAGGGGAGGGTTGATAGGAGTGCTAAACTCTTGAGAAGTTACGTCCTCAACCTCAGCAGTATCCAAGAGTTGTTAATCCTGAATTATGATCTGTGGTTCTCCGGGTGGTTTAGTTTTTCCCGTAAGTTCGTATAAACCATGAGAATCAGTCCTCCGGTGTCGAGGTGGTGGTGGAGGCTCCATAGTGTATGGTAGAAGGTTTTGCAACCTTCATGACCTATGAAGAGGTTGGTCCTCCATAGTTATATAAAAAACAAACTAAGTACGAAAACCTAGTGGCCACTACTCGACTAGGGAGCAAACAACATACCACTAAAAAAATGTCCTAAAGTGATCAAAACTAGGAAAACAAAGCTAATACTATCAGAATCAAGTCTGGGATGATGAGGGCCAAGAACAAACGAATAGAGTATAGAAGGTCAGTTACACGACATCCAATGGAGGTCCTCCAGGTGCAAGCGTTTGAATCACCAAACCGCCCTCCCGGGATTACTGCAAAGGGTTACCTTTCATGTCTATCCTAAGGGCACTGGAAATAGCCTTCCACTATACGTGTGAAGAGCCCCAATGGTCGAGATACTAAGGATACCACAAATATTAAAATACTTGGGGGGATAGTCATCAGTCTATCCAAAACGCATGGGCAGGGTAGCAAAGCCTGAAATCCAAGAGTACTTAAAGTACTAGTGGACCCCCATACACAAATCAGATCTGGTGTATGCTCGAAAGGAAAGTGAGGGGGTATCCCTAATAGTTCCAGTCTCACACGACCTCATGCTTAACTCCGGTTTAAGTGGAGCATTCCCAAGATATTTTGATATAAGTGGGTTTTCCTAAAAGATTGTCTCACTACGATTGTTGAGCAATATAATGATTTCAGATAGTTGAAAGTGATCTATTCCAAAAACCTATCCTAAGCTAGTTGGTGTAGTGTCAAACCTAAAAATAAAAGTTACTAATTGATTTTATTAGGTGTTCTTTTAAGAGGCTATTTTTTACTCAAAAGGGTAGTGATGTGTGTGGTATGGATATGACAAAAAGTATAGTGTGTACAAATGATGCATAAAACTTCACAAGGATCCTTTTTGTTTATGTCTTTCAAAACAAAAGATAGGAAATCCTAAGCATAAACATTTTTTTTTTTTAATTTTCAAAGTAAATAGCAAAACAATCTATCCTACCTCAAAAAATAATGGCAAATCTTACAACTAGGTTACCAATTTTCAATTTTGATTTTTTCCTCTATTCGGAAAAGAAAATGAATCTGAAAAAAAGGGAACAAGCAAGATCTATCAAGAGTGTGGATAAAGATAAAAGGCCTAATGGCTTATACCAATCAAATCCAAAGACTAACAAAGACTTAACCCACAGAGTTGTTTCGGTGAAAAAACTCTAGATTTGGAACACGATGCAAAAGAAAAAGGAAACATTGATGCATGGAATGGAAAAATAGACCCCGAGGATGCTCCTGAGCATAAAAAACCAAACAAAAGCATCCTCCAAACAAATAGGGAAGGAAAGTAAATTACCAAGGCAACTCTACCTCCACACAAACTCAAAAGGAAGAGCTATCAAGAAAACTTCAAACAAACTTCAAACTGACCTCAACAAAAGTTCAGAAGGTATCTAGACAATCCAATCTTTCAAAAACACCAAAATACCCTGACTGAGGTTAAACCCTAAAATTAAAGGGAAAACTCAGGAAAAGTACGCAGGTACTGTATCAGGAAACTAGCACTCAATGCGCAGGTCTGTAGACATACAAATCGTGTCTAGGGAAAAATATACGCTACTGTAACTAGTAGGGAGTCAAGCAAAGGTTTCAAAAGACCTAAAAAGAAATCACTAGACACCAAACAACAGTTGAAATCAAGTGAAATACTCCAAAAGGGATTTCAGAAGGCTATACCAAAACTCAAAAAAACAAGGAGATGTCTTATCAACAGTCATAAAAAAAAAGCAAGCACCAAAAGTAGACCCGACAACCTAAATACCAAACCCTACTTTGAAAGGTTCAACCTACAGGAAAGTCCACTACTGTTTAATCTAACAACCAACACATGCAACTAAAAGTGTGCGGGTCATATTTAGAGAAACTCGCGCCCAGATAAAAAAATGTGCCTCTATATGCACAGAAGACACGTGCACTGGGACTAAAAGGAAATAAAAGTCTTTGAACACTCAAACAAGAACTAAATCAGGGAAAAAGGAAACAACAAGAAACCTCTACAAACCTCACAAAAAGCTAGAAGACTGTAAAAACTGAAGAAAACCTAAATAAGGTCCCCAGAGCATAAATGAATAGGTGCTCTCCAGTGGAGTCGCTAGTTCTATTGTTAAGGATTATACCCTATAGCATGGGAAAGGATGTTATCAATGTACATGGGGTGACAAATAGATACATTATATCTTGCATTAATTACTGTAAACAAAATGAGATTAGGATTCAGAAATCAGTACCTTATTTATGGCGACTGGTCCTAGCTTTCGCTCAATCTCTATAGCAACGTACCTGCAAAATACACAGACCTTCCTCATCGTATTCTGACTAAAAATATATAATGATATTGAATATAATATAACATTAATTATGATCAGAAATTCAATAGAAACAACATTCCATTGGGATGAGAAGGGTATCTCGATCTTTATTGTCAAAGAAATGCAACCAAATATAGTGTAACATTCCTAGCACTTGAGACATTCTATGTTTGTGGAAAAACATTATCTTAACTTTTATTGTAAAGTTTTATATTTGGCCAAGTGTCAAGGATAATTGCAAATGAATAATATTATTATTTAATAAATTAAAATAGGAGACACTCACCCAAAGAGACTATTGAAAGAGTGTTTACTGACCCACTAGGAGGAATGGAATCTGGGGTAGAAGGCAATGGACAAGTGGTAGCATCTGAACTCAGTAATAAGCTGTTGTTATGGGACAACTCC
The DNA here is from genome assembly GCA_027924585.1 of Larix kaempferi. Taxonomy (NCBI): domain Eukaryota; kingdom Viridiplantae; phylum Streptophyta; class Pinopsida; order Pinales; family Pinaceae; genus Larix; species Larix kaempferi. Next base: position 2,346,519 of record BSBM01000162.1, on the reverse strand, counting down.
CTTAAATTGTGGTCAAGTTCCAAGGAATGTGGAATTGGAGATTATGGCTTATTGAATGAAAACTGAACCACCAAAAAGACCTAGGCATCTTTTTATAGCCATTGAATTTGAGCAGAGGCTCACACTTTATCTGACGAGAGAACTTACCTTCTAGTTTTGATGGATATTGCACACAAGAGATTCGATGAGGGGAAGCTATGTTTTGAGTTGCAGAGTAAGACTGTCTTATTTCTGCTGAGTGCAAAGTGTTCCTGCTGAGTGCATATGTTTTGGATATGTATGCAAGTTCCCATTGATTGTTGAAGTACATATTTGAGGTGTGTATGCAAGTCTTCATTGATTTTGGAAGTACAACCTGGGTGCCTTGCTTCTACACAGAGACTTCTTCCTAGTGGTTCAGTAAACAGGCTCGGGGGTCCAAAGGAGCAAGTGATTTGGCTGCTCTTATGGAGAAGGTTGGGAGGAACAGGCCTCTTTGGGTGTTTGTCCACTCTGCCAAGTTATCAGGTTCTACTTGTTTTCTACTTTAATTATTTTTTACTGTAAAACTTATTCTATAAACTGTTTGATATATTACTATAGTTTTCCAATGTTTTGCTTAAGAATCAGTTAGCTGTACTACATAATGATTTCTGAACAAGTTAAATTAGCTTTCTCTAGATTGAATGAAAGAGTAGATGTTATTGATGAATGAATAAATTTTCTTCCTATATTTTTCCTTTCGTCATAGATGATGTACTCTAGTATAGGAATAATTTAATTAACATAGATAAGATACGATCTCTAATTTGTAAAAGAAATAATTATCTTCTATTTTTTATACTGAAGAATGATGCTTGTTGTAAGATGTAAAATAGTAGTAGTTCTATAATCTATTTATGTTTACTTTTCTAGATAATAGATTTCAGTAATGGTTATATTTTACAGAACGAAAGAAGTATGACTCACACTAACAACTCAATACTAATATAAGTAGTATAAACATTCATAAATTGAAAATAGAGTTCATACTCTTCCAAAACAACTTATTATTATCAAAACTCAAATACCAACCCTAGATATCTGAACATTTCAATCTGGCTTATATCTCTTGATTTGTAAACATTATGCAACTATGCAGTATTAATACTAGTGCATCTAATAGAATATTATTCATAAAATGAATGGAAAAATATTCATCAACGAAGTAAATAGATTTCATACTTATTTCTATAAGCAATATAGAATTAATATAATTTAAACAGAAATCGATCTTCATAAACTAAGTATCAAACAAGTATGATAATGTAATTAAAATACTTTGGATAAACTATACAGTGATATTCCTTATCATTTTACAACTGAAAAACATTATATCAATAATACATTTTTTATGTCAAATGTCAAACCCATCGACATCATCTATTACGGGTATCAATTTACCTGTACTAAAAACTTAGTAAACGTTAAAATTCATTGCAGGCTCGTAACAAGAGTTTGAACCCTAAAGTGACTCATCCGAGTTCAAGGAGAATAGGTTATACAACCCAAGGGTTTTTCCCAACAACTATTTTATACAGACGGATTTGACACCCTTACAAACACTTTAAAACCAACAAGAATGGAATTATTAAATTACTGTACTTAATCATTTTAAAGCTAAACGAAATCAACAAATAGTATTCATAACCCTTCATAAAAAACATTTCACATTTATTTAGCATTCTATAACAGTAAATTAGGGTTCGAGTCTCGGAAGGAGCTCGCCCAGCTACATAGTTAGCCCAGGTATAATGTTATCAGAATCGTATCTCAACAAAACATTAATCAAACAAAAAAAAATCATCTTTCAAAGCTACCAACTCTCAGGTCCAATGTATATTCTTAAATTAATAAGTTTCAGGATCCAAAACTGTATAGGTTCATCCGGAGGTTCAATAAGAACCCACATCTTTAACAGTAATAAACATTTAATAACTACCAGTTTTCCTACGTTTAACGATACACAGGTTTCAAACGAGAATCGAGGGTTTGAGTCTCCATTTGGAGAACTCACCCTTACGTTGAACGTAATACTTAAAAACACCAAACAAAAACTCAGTATAGTGCTAGGCTCAAAGTCTACGACATTGGAATCAAATTTATTGAACACCGAACCCACAGATCAAATCACATTAAAATACAAATATATAACCATAATTATAATTATCAAAACCAAGGTTAGGGTTCAAGCCTGGTAAGGTTCAATACTTAGCCAGCTTTATTTAACACTTAATGTACTTGAAAAACTGACAAAAGCCGAGAGAAAAGCTTCAACATTTTTCAACGTAGAGATTAAAAGAAACGAAGTGAACCATTGTACTAAAAGAGAGACATTACAAATCGCAGTCCAACTGGTTAAGGATACCAAAGGATAAACTTAGTATAAACACCTATACATTAACCTAACAAGTAAAATCCCAACTCGGGATGTGCTTAGACAACCATATACTACAATAATGTTTTTTTAAATGCTTTCTTAGCCCTTTTACAAACATGTCTACACTGAAGAGTGACGAGACAACTTTTAAAACCCTTAAAGTGATGACAGAGGCATCTTGGGATGAGATCGAGACTTACCGGGGCTCACAGTCCACAGGAACCAGTACTTCTCTCATGGTGCCATCCCGAAGGCTACAAACTGACTCCTGCCATTAAAACCAAGACAAGATTAGAGGTTGAACACTCTCATTATCAAACCAGATCTTAAACTGTAAACATTTAAAGAATGTATCGTTGAAAAGGAATTTAACTTGCATGGTTTCAAACTCATGACGAGAAGAACCAAGAATTTGAGCTCTTTGCACATGATAAGCACCATAAATACCCATGACTAACACCCATACGGTTACAACCAACTCGCTGAGTGGTGCCCAACAACCATGGCGGCCGAGAGGAGCTCAGCTCGCCATCACCACACAAAACCAAAACAAAACTGTCAAAGTGACCAAACCCTGAACCTTCGCGGTAGGGTTTTGATACCCGAGACATCATTAATATCGATCACGTGATTGCATTAAAGTTTATCCTTGTCATCCACCAACCTGTAATATTTACCCACAAACCTATAGTTGGTGTTGCCAAAAGCCCATCGAATTTTATAACCCTGACTTCTTTTCAAATGCAACCCTCACTTTTACATATTATATAGTTTACATTCAATACTCATCAATTTTATAATGTTAACATTGTTGATCATTGAGCCACCACATTATGCATAGCATATAGTTGCTGGGAATATTTTAATAAACCATAATATTAGTTTGATCACATTATTGTATAAGTCTAGGATCTCAAAACATGGAGTTGGATAAACACCATCAATACTAGCACCTTCCAAACTTTAAATATAATGATTTTTGGTATGCATCCTTGCCTTGGAAGATGAACTTAAAACATGCAATTTATCAAACACTTGCTAGGATAAACCTGTAACCTTGACAGAATAGAAGGTTATTATGCATTAGCATTTAAGATAAGTAAGTCTTAGGCGTACGCTAGGATATCTTTGTCAAACAATGGAAGTCATATTTTACAAATTCTTAGTGTTATAATCTCAACACATCTTTAATAAGCTAAAGCAAGTACAAATGAGTTAACATACGCCGTAAGACACATTATTGTGAAACAACAACACAATGTCTCAAATAGATCTTGATTTATGCATATACACATAAGTTTAAATGGAAACACATTGTTACTAGTAGCAGAGAGCAAATTAAATAAATGTCAACTCTTAGAATGCTAGGGCCAAATGAATTTATTATACCATACACTAATACTTATATTAGTCAAAGAAATTCTGTAAGCGTAACACGAAAAAACTAGGCAGCATTATGTCATTCATATGTAAGATTATAGATTCAGTCGAATGTCATTACTACATACATCTATGACGATTATGTACTTAAGTGTTATGATACTATCTAGTTAATTGTCGTATAGACAATTAAATAATTAATGAAAATCTATGAAGATGTTTTAATGTCGCTTTTATGTAAACAGTAAATATAAATGCTGAAAACATTTACTTCTGCATAGCATTTAATGATGAAAAGGCCACTTAGAAATTTTTTAAATTTTTACGAATTTTTGGGATGTTACATGTGGTATCAAAGCGCGAGTTCAAACTCTAGGCCTGAATATGGCTCAATGCGCATAATAGAAAATGAAAACAAAAAATAAAGTTACTAATTTTGTTTTAATTTGTTTCTCTACATAACAATTTTTGATATTTAATTTGTAGGTATGGAAGTATCGGAAGAATCTGCAGAGGATAGATCTCATCATAGTGAATGTAATATTGACGAGCATGAACAAGTTAACGAAGAAATTTATGTAGAATTAAATGATCAATCAATATATGAACTTTTACGTACAATTAAAGATTTGAAAGCTGAGATAAGAACTGTTAAAGAAGAGAACGAGAGAATTTTAAGAGCTTAGGAGGAGCTGAATCAGATTTTACTCGATAAATATCACAATGATGAAAAAGATAAGATAACAGAAATAAAATCTGAGTCTGGAACTATGTCCTACCAACATAGAGGTAAGAAAGTAACATATCATAAAAACTATAGTGACTCTTATTTGGAATCTAATGATAAAACTTATAGAAGAAAACATAAGTATGATCGAGACAGTGGTGACAGTGACTGCAGTACGAAGAAAAGAAAGTACAAACCATATGAACAGATTTCAGGGGAATTTAAGAAGATAAAACCCCCAACCTTTAATGGTGAAAATGAAAAGGGTGAGGCAGTAGAAGCAAGGCTGTCCAACATGAATAATTATTTCCAAATATATGATTACTCATATCAGTTAAAAGCTAAGATGGCCATTTACAATCTGACTGGGAAAGTAGACATTTGGTGGCAGGATATTAAGAGAGTAAAAAGTATTAAGAAAAAGAGAATAACTTGGAGTGCATTTAAGAAATATTTTAAGAGAAAGTTTCTGTCTAAACAATACTACGAAGAGAAAGCGAAAGAATTTTATGATTTAAAATTGGGTTCTATGAGTATGAAAGAGTTAAGTAGTAAATTTCTAAGTTTGTTAAGGTATGTACCCTATATAGTGGAAGAAAAACCTAAAGTACAAAGGTTTCTGAGTTGTCTACCCTTCAATATAAAAGACATAATTGAGTACGATAATCCTACAACTCTTGAAGAAACCATGAGAAAGGCCAACTTCTGTTACAAACAAAACAGAAAAAGAGAAGGTATATCTGGTTGGAGGAATAACAAATCTAGTAATTTTGAACATAAAAAGAAAAATTTTAATCAGAATTCTGGAAATACTAAGCAAACTTTCAATAACATAGATTTTCAAAGAAATAATTATAAGAGTAATGCACCACATAATTACACAACTGCAAGAAACATGCCTAATAACAATAATAATAATAATAATAATGCCAGAAATAATGAGCAAAGACCACCTTTAAAATGTCATGACTGTCAAGGACTGCATACTAGAGAAAACTATCCACTCAGGAGAAAGACAGTTAGCAACATTCATATAATGCAGACAAAACCAACAGTTGGTGATTTAGTAAGGGATATGCCCAAAATCAATGCAACACTATAAAACTGACAAGAAGATCATCAAACTTCAATGGTCGAGATTGAAGGTATGCTACAAAATAGATCTATCTCTATTTTATTTGATCCAAGTGCAAGTTTAAATTACATATCACCTGATTTAGTAAAAAGTTGCAAGTTAAAAGTAGAAAGATTTGATAAATCATGATTGGTTCAGTTAGCAACAGGAACCAAAACAAAGGTTGTAGAATTTGTTAAAAGTTGTGATTTGCTTATGATTTAGTTAGAGACGCAAGTTAAATTGAATATTTTACCATTAGGGTCTTATGATGTATTAATAGGCATGGATTGGCTGGAAAAACACAGAGTAGTGTGTTAAATTTTGAGCATTAATTCACAATACTCTAGGATCTTTACTGAGAGAATAACATGTACAGTATATCAATGCATATCAATCATAACAAGCATGTCAATCATCACAAGAAGCAAAAGCACGAGAGACAATAGACACGCAGAGTTTCCATGGGGAAAACCCTAAGGTGAAAAACCCCACAACTTCCTTAGAGATAGATAGAGCAATAACACAACCAAAGTACAAGATATAGACTCCTCTTAGTAGCTGATCCTCCTCATCACATGTGCGCCACTTTCCGAGTGAAGGAAGTGTGAGTTTTGAAGTGATCCAAATAGAGATCTCCCGATCTCTATTTATACTTGTCTTGTTTTCCCATTAAACTTATGGGGCCGACTTGTCTAGCTAGGTACAATAACTTCATATTACATTATATCAAGCGGACCCCTTACAAGGTGGTCTAATAACCCATCGGCAAGTTAACATACTTGCGACACTTGTCAATACAAATGAAGACACTTCCGTATAGAGGAATAATACATCTCTATAGGAGTACAATAAATATATAAATGAAATACATTCCGAAGTTACATATACATCAACACTCCCTCTTAACTAGGAAGGTATTTCTCGACACAGATCATCTAGCACAAGTCTTCTTCTCTGGATCATCATCAGCGAATCATCATCCTCGTTACTGTTGCTGCTATCTCAATCAATCTCTGAATCTACTCATCATAGGAAGTTTTACAGAGCCAGTCCTTTTTCATACTGGATGTAGGCCCACCACCTGCAGGTCTTCATCATCACTGTCCATACTGTGGAAACCTCAGGACTTATTACGTGCATCACAAAACCCGATGGTAGCATCCCAGGCTGTTATGAGCACACAGCTCTACCTGTCGGATCTCCCAGGAGCACATTACATGTGACCCATCACAAAACCTGGTTGAAGCATCCCAAGATGTTACGAGCACACAACTCTACTTGTTGGATCTCCCAGGAGCACAGTACATGTGATCTCACCACAAAACCTGGCTGAATCATCCCAGGATATTACGAGCACACAGCTCTACCTGTTGGATCTCCCAGGAGCACATTACATGTGGTCCACCACAAAACCTGGCTGAAGCATCTAAGGCCTTTTTCATCCTGTCCAGATCTCCTAGAAGCATATTACATGTGGTCATGGCAATGCCTCGAAAGAGCATCTGAGGCCTTTTTCATCCTGTCCAGATCTCCCAGGTCCACTTACATGCCATAGGACAATGCCTCAAAAGAGAATCTGAGGCCTTTTTCATCCTTTCCAGATCTCCCAGGTCTACTTACATGTCCTCCCAGAGCAATTCCTCGAAAGAGCATCTGAGGCCTTTTTCATCCTGTCCAGATCTCCCAGGTCTACTTACATTCTCATCTGCATAACCTGTACACGGCCACAGAGTATCAACTTGATACTCTCCATACATCATCCTAATGTATACAAGATCATCCTGATCATCATCACTGCATCTTCTTGATGCATGTCATCTGGAGAAGCTCGTCATCCACGATCATCCTGATCATACAATGCATCTACTTGATGCATACCAAGTATCTACCTGATACATATCACCATACATGATCTACCTGATCATACAACATATCCACCTGATACATACATAGATACATGATCCACACAATGTATCTACCTGATACATATCAACATACATGATCTACCTGATCATACAATGTATCCACCTGATACATACATAGATACATGATCCACACAATGTATCTACCTGATACATATCAACATACATGATCTACCTGATCATACAACGTATCCACCTGATACATATAAAGATACATGGTCCAAGCATCCAACATGATGCATACATACATAAATGATCCAACTGATCATATCCAGCATCCAACATGATGCGTACATACATAAATGATCCAACTGATCATATCCAGTATCCAACATGATGCATACACATACATACAAATGTAAATGATCCAACTGATCATACAGAGCAGAAACTAGAACATCATCCTGATGCTCATCATCCAGTTCTTATATCCATAGCCATGTGAAGGATCCCCCTTCCACCATGCTAGGAATGGATACAACAAATGTCTCCATCACTTCTTCCTCGAAGTGTCGTCGATATGAAGAACACCAAGCCTCTCTCTGAAGTACTCAAACTTCACTCTGGATAGTGGCTTCGTCAGTACATCTGCAATCTGCTCATCTGTCGCAACATATAGAAGCTTCACTACTCCTCTCTGCACCATATCCCTGATATAGTGATATTTGATCTCAATGTGCTTCGACCTATCGTGGAACACTGGGTTCTCAGACAACTTCACACAACTCTGGTTGTCACAAAAGATACCAGTAGCCTCTAGCGGGAGATCAAATAACTCAGAAAGTAGCTTACTCAGCCATACTGCCTCACAACTAGCTGAACATGCTGCAACATACTCTGCCTCAGCTACACTCAGTGCTACACAGGACTGCTTCCTGCTAAACCAAGAGATCACACCTAATCCCTTACTAAAGCAGCACCCAAAAGTGCTCTTCCTATCTGCAGCACTTCCTTCCCAATCTGAATCAACATAACCCTATAGGTTAAACTTTTGATTCCCATCATACTTGAGCCCATAATCAACTGTACCCTTCAGGCACATCAGAATATGCTTTTCAACAACTAGGTGAACACTCCTAGGATCCGTCAGGAACGGGCTCAATGTGTTCACCACAAAGCAAATATATGGTCTCATGTTCGTCAAGTACATCAAGGACCCAATCATCTGACGACACATAGTGACATTAACCAGCTCAGATGAAGCATCACACAGAAGTTTCAGGTTCGATGCCATAGGTGTGGCCATGGCCTTGCAGTCCATCATCCCTAACCTCTTCAGGATCTCTACTGCATACTTCCCTTGACCAAGGAAGATTCCATCTGCACTCTGCCACACCTCCATGCCTAGAAAATAGTGCATCATCCCCAAGTCCTTCATCTCAAACTCGACAGCAAGCTTCCTCTTGGTATCAACAATCAAACTATCTTCACCTATTACAAATAGGTCATCCACATACAGAAGTAGTATCACTGGATTTCCTTCCTCAACCTTGTAGTAAAGGTTGGAATCCGCTTTACTCTTGGTAAAGCCCAAACTAGATAGGAAACTGTCCATCCTACCATACCAAGTCCTAGGAGCTTTCTTCAAGCCATACAAGGATTTCTTCAGTTTGCACACATATGACTCCCTGTCATGTGTCTCAAAACCGAGTGGCTGCTCCACATACACTTCCTCTTCAACTACACCATTCAAGAAGGTAGTCTTGACATCCATCTGGTGTATCTTCCATTTCATCACTGCATCCAGAGAAAGTACTGATCTGATGGAAGTGTACCTGGCTACAGGAGCAAAAGTTTCTTCATAATCTATTTCTTCTTTCTGGGAGAAGCCACAAGCTATGAATCTTGCCTTGTATTTCTCTATGCTTCCATCTGTAGCATGCTTGATCTTGTAGATCCATTTGGAAGTCACAACAGATTTCCCTTCAGGTCTTGGGACAACATCCCAAACATGATTCTTCATTATTGATTGGTATTCTTTGACCATGGCATTCTTCCATCCTTTCTTTTCCGCTGCTTTTTCGTAATTGGAAGGTTCTTTATTCATGATATCACAGAGTAAAGTAACATAGCTAGTATGTGATCTAGTTCTCTTCTTTGCTCTGTGTTCTTCTTTTGGAATGCCATATCTTTCTACATCTTGAATGAGCTCTCTATCCCATGTAGGTTTCCTCTTGTGAGATTTATTCTCATGGGGTGGATCTACAGGTTCTTGCAGATCTTCAATTTCACGATTTGCATCTAGAATTGCTTCAGTCATAGTAGTGTCTTGAAATCTAGTTTCCTTAGGTTCTTCATAATATTCAATAGGTGTCTTCCTTGATTTGATGAATGGTGAGCTTTCATCAAATATTACATCCCTGCTGACACCAATCTTCTTGAACCCTGAAAAGTATATTCTGTAAGCCTTTGAACTTTCACCATAACCCACAAAGATACCCTTCTTTCCTGAAGGATCTAGCTTGGTCCTCTTTTCCTTTGGGACATGAGTGTATACTGGACAACCAAATATTCTGAGATGGCTGACTTCAAGTTTCTTACCAGATAAGACCTCTTATGGTGTCTTGTTGTCCAATATCTTGTGGGGTATTATGTTCTGCACATATACAGTTGTCCTAGCTGCTTCTGCCCATAGATGCATAGGTAGATCCTGGTAATGCAACATTTCCCTCGTTGATTCCCTAATTGTTCGATTCTTTCTTTACGCAACTCCATTCTATTGTGGATCGTAAGGAGCAATCAACTCCCTCTTAATCCCAGAATCACTGCATAACTTCTTGAAGTCACCTAAAGTGAATTATCCACCATTGTCGGATCTAAATGTTTTGATCTTCTTATAAGTTTGGTTCTCCATCAAGGTTTTGAATTCCTTGAACTTATCAATTACTTCATCTTTGTTCTTCAAGAAGTAAACCCAAGTCTTCCTGGAAAAATCATCAATGAAAGAGACATAGTAAACATACCCACTCAGAGAACTAGATGACATCGGACCACATACATAGGAGTGGATAATTTCCAAGATATCTTTTGCCTTGCTTTCACTGCTTGGAAATGTCGTCTTTATGTTCTTTCCTTTTGCACATTCTTTGCAAACACCTTCATGTTTGGTCTTGATTTTAGGAAGACCCTCTATAGCCTTGCTTGCAATTGGAAGTGCCCTATAGTGCATATGAGCAAGTATTCTATGCCAAAGTTCACTTGGCTCCATGGATTCATGTACCATGGCATGTTCAGGTTGTCCCTTTAGTTTATACAATCCTCCCTCTTATTCTCCAATCACTACTACATCATCAATAGTTTTACCTTTTGGCCACATTAGGACTTGGCCATCTACAAATGCAACCTGCATGCCTTTTGCATCCAATGCAGATATGGAGAGTAAGTTTTTCTTGAGCCCAGGTACATACAAAACATCTTTCATCTTCAAATACTTCCTAGGGTCTAGATTGTAGGAGGCCTCACCACTTCCTTTGATAGGGTATTGGTAGTCATCCCCAAGTTTCACCTTATGGGGTGACTCATTTTCAGATAGATTAGAAAAATGATTCTTTAAACCTAGTCATGTGCTTTGAAGCCCCACTGTCAATAAGCCAATCATTACAACCATGAGAGATAGTACCTGTGAGAGCAGATATTAGAACATACTCTTCTTTGCTTGATGAGTCATCATCATCACTTTCTGCTCTAGCATTCTTCTTGGGAGGTTCATCATCCCCGACAGCATGAGCATGGTACCTTCTTTTGTTTCCCTTCTTCTTCTTGGTGTCCTTCTTGTTCTTGGGACAATTTATGGCAATATGTCCCTTTTTATTACAGGTGAAGCATATTCTCCTTTCTTTATGGTGATGTGAATATTTCTTGAAGTGAGATGGCTCTCTCTTGGACTTCCCTTTCTTGGTGTGAGACTTCCCTTTCTTGGTGTGAGACTTCCCTTTCTTGGTGTGAGCAGTGAGAGCTTGATCTTCATTCCCCATCTTTTCTTCTCGTGCCACAAGCCTTTCTTCTTCTTGTGAACATTCTTCCCATAGTTTGCTGAAGGATACCAACTTCTTTCTTGCATAGATTCCTTGAATAAAGGAGTCCCATGAACTGGGTAGGCCATTCAGAGTGGTCATGACAACTTCACCATTCTCCACCATTTCATCCACTGCTTCTAGTTGTTCCTTGATCTGAGAGACCCTAGAAAAATAAGATTGAATGGATTCTCCATTCTGAAGTTTTACCCCTTTCAATTGGTTCCGTAGAGTCATCTTCCGATTTATGTTCTTCCCTTCAAATAGCTTGGATAGGGAATCTCTTCTTTTATATATGAGTCCAACTCATTCTCTTCCAGGATTAACCCAATCCTATACTTCCAGGCTTGGAAGTTATCAACCCCTTCAAGCTTATCCTCAAGCTTGGTTTGGTGAGACGTCTTAAAGAGTACTTCAAATGGAAATAGAAAAGATTTAGGTCTTACCACTTGATTTACTTAAAACTGGATTTGGTCCTGGATTAGGGTTTGTCAGAGAAACCCTAAAAATTCAAAATGTGAATTTCAACTTTCTGAAAGGATAGAAAGATGCGCCTTGATGAGCTAATCAACTTGGTATACTCAGAATTTGAGTTTTGCAAAGTTTCACCCTTCAGAAATGCCTTTTAGTCTTTCTGGATTCACTAAGGAGGACCCTAAATTAGGGTTTGAGTTTCCTGGAGATTTATCCAGCCAAAAATCTTGATCCAAAGCTCTATAATTCTATTTTTCCAAGTCGCTTCCAGCTGTGTCTTCATATTTCAGAAATTCCTATTTTTGAGGAAACCCTAATTTTTAGGGCCAAAACTGAAAGTGCTCAGAACTGATTTCTGATTAGACAGATAGATTCACCTTGCTGAGGAGAGTCAATCTATCATATTACTTTTCCAAAATCTGTGGAGAGAAACCCAATAAACAAGAAACCCTAGTTTCCATCACTGCATAATGTCTTCTTCTCAGGTTAGCTCTAATACCATGTTAAATTTTGAGCATTAATTCACAATACTCTAGGATCTTTATTGAGAGAATAACATGTACAGTATATCAATTCATATCAATCATAACAAGCATGTCAATCATCACAAGAAGAAAAAGCATGAGAGACAATAGACACACAATGTTTCCGTGGGGAAAACCCTAAGGTGAAAAACCCCACAACTTCCTCAGAGATAGATAGAGCAATAGCACATCCAAAGTACAAGAGATAGAATCCTCTTAGCAGCTGATCCTCCTCCTCACATGTGCGCCACTTTCTGAGTGAAGGAAGTGTGAGTTCTGAAGTGATCCAAATAGAGATCTCCCGATCTCTATTTATACTTGTCCTGTTTTCCCAATAACCTTATGGGGCCGACTTGTCTAGATAGGTACAATAGCTTCATATTACATTATATCGGGTCGACCCCTTGCAATGTGGTCTAATAACCCATCAAAAAGTTAACATACTTGCGACACTTGTCAATACAAATGACGACACTTCCGTATAGAGGAATAATACATCTCTATAGGAGTACAATAAATATATAAATGAAATACATTCCGAAGTTACATATACATCAACAGAGTGCTGAACTATTTTGAAAATTCTTTTACTTGTTTCAATAATGAAGGAGAAACTGAAACAATAAAAGGAATCCCTAGAAAAGCTTCTGTTCGACAAATTTCTGATTTACAAGTTAAAAAGGCTGTAAGGAAAGGGTGTAAAATGTTTGTTGTGAATGTAATTAATGATGAACATACAACTGAGAAAGATAAGTTAAAACTGGAAGACATACCAATTCTAAAGGACTTGTCTGATGTATTCCCAGAAGAAATTCCAGGACTACCTCCAAAAAGGGAACTAGATTTCACCATTGAGTTAGTACCGAGTGCGGTACCAAACTCGAAGGCTTCTTACAGAATGAACATTTTGGAAGTTAATGAACTAAAATCACAGTTGAAGGAACTAATTGATAAAAATTACATAAGGCCAAGTGTGTCCCCTTGGGGAGCACCGGTTATCCTTTTTAAAAAGAAGGACAATACTTTGTGTTTATGCATAGACTACCATCAACTAAATAAAATGACTATTAAAAACTGATATCCTTTGCCCCTCATAGATGATCTATTTGATCAAGTACGCAGAGCAACGATATTTTCTAAAATAGACTTGAGATCTGGATACCATCAAGTCAGGATAAAAGATGAAGACATTTTAAAAACTGCTTTCAAGACCCGTTATGGGCATTATGAGTTCGTAGTTATGCCTTTTGGGATAACTAATGCTCTAGCAGTTTTCATGTGTCTAATGAATAATGTTTTACATAAGTATCTAGATAAGTTTGTAATTATTTTCATTGATGATATTCTATTTTATTCTAAGACTAAAGAAGAACACGATGAACACTTAAGGATAATTCTGCAAGTTTTAAGAGAACACCAACTTTATGCTAAATTCAGTAAATGTGACTTTTACAAAGATAAAATACAGTACTTAGGTCACGTAATATCTAAACATGGGCTCGCAGTCGAACCAGATAAAATAAGAGCAATTAATGAGTGGCCTATCCCGAAAGATGTAACCGATGTACGGTCTTTTATGGTAATCACAGGTTACTACAGAAAATTTATTGAAGGATTCTCCAGAATTACGAATACCATAACCTCCTTGTGGAAAAAGGGAAATAAAGTCATATAGGATCAAAAGTGTGAAGAGCATTTTAATAAATTAAAAGAACTGTTAACAACAACACCTATATTAAAAATTGCAGATCCAAATAAGAACTTCGTTGTATGCACTGATGCATGCAACGATGGACTTGGCGGAGTCTTAACACAAGAAGGTCATGTAATAACATACGAGTTAAGGAAGTTAAAAATTCACGAAAAGAACTACGCAACCTATGATCTAGAGTTGGCAACCGTGATACATGCCTTAAATATGTGGCGCCATCATCTGATTGGTAGGAAGTTTTCATTAATGACAGATAATAAAGATTTCAAATACTTGTTGGATCAACCAAATATAAACGCAAGGCAAGATAGGTGGTTAGCTTTCCTTAGTGAAAATGATTTCGAGATTCAACACATTCAGGGTAAAGAAAATAAATTTGTTGATGCCTTAAGCAAAAACGCTAAATTAAATTTTGTGGCAGCAATCAACACTTATAAAACGGATCTGGAAAAACAACTTGAAGAAGGAATTAAGGAAGATGAAAATGATCAGAAATTATGTGAAAAAATTGCTGAAAATGTATCCGAAAATTTAACAACAGATTACAGCATAAATGAAAAAGGCTTAATGACATATAAAAGCAGACTTTATGTGCCCAATGTATCAAAACTTAAGTTGTTGATTTTAGATGAAATACATAAAAGTCCTTATTCGGGACACACTAGTTATCAGAAAATGATAACTATGTTGAGAAAGGATTACTTTTGGCCAAATATGAAAAATGAAGTGGATGAATACATATCTAGGTGCTTTGAATGTCAGCAAATTAAAGCTGAGCATCAACACCCAGCTAGCCTATTACAACCATTGCCAATTCCAGAATGGAAGTGGGAAATTATAATTATTGATTTTATAACTGGTTTGCCTAGAAATAAAAAACATAATGATTCAATAATGGTAGTTGTGGATAAGCTTAATAAATTAGCTCATTTTATTCCTATTAAAACTACTTTTAAAGCTGCTAACATTACTGATGTGTTTATGAAGAAAATCTTTTGTTTACACGGAATTCCTAAGGTAATAATTTCTGATCGAGATTCTAAGTTTATTGGAAATTTTTGGACAACATTGTTTAAAGGTTTAGAAACTAAGTTAAATTTCAGTACATCTTTTCACCCACAAACTGAATGACAAACTGAAAGGGTGAATAAGATTCTAGAAGAAATGTTAAGAATGTATGTAAAATATCAACCAACTAAATAGGAAGACTATTTACATTTAGTTGAATTTGCTTACAATAATCACTATCAAGGTTCTACTAGACTTAGCCCATTTGAGATTCTGTATGGTAGGAAGTGCAATACTCCTATTTCTTGGAGTAATCCTGTTTCCAGATTGATGTTAGGATCAGAATTGTTAAAAGAGATGGAGCTAACCGTGAAACAGGTACAAGGCAATTTAAAAATTGCACAAGACAGACAAAAAAGTTATGTAGATCTGAAATGATCTGAGAAATAATTTCAGGTAGGAGATCATGCTTTTGTTAAGGTATAACCCAAGAAAAAGCTCTTTTAAGCTTGGGACTTGTGATAAACTAGCACCCAGGTATTGTGGACTGTTCAAATTCTATCAAGAATTGGACCAGTTGCATATCAGTTGGCTTTACCATTTAACTTGAGAATACATAACGTTTTCCATATTTCTGTTTTGAAAAAGTATGTGTATGATGCTACTCATGTGATAAATTGGAATGACATACAGGTGGAGCCGGAAGGATATTTTCAGGTGGAACTGGACTATATCCTCGATAGTAGGGAAATTATGCTCTGAAATCGCACCATGGGGAAGGTAAAGGTGCAATGGAAGCACCTTAGCCCGGATGAAGCTACCTAGGAATTGGAAAGTAATATGCAGACAACATATCCAATTTTTTTCCAAGGAGGCTCTGATGAAGAATAAGAAAAGTTGAGGATGATGTTGAGCTTAAGTGGGGGTGTTTGTAACATACCTAGCACTTGAGACATTCTATGTTTGTGGAAAAATATTATCTTAACTTTTACTGTAAATTTTTATATTTGACCAAGTGTCAAGGATGACTGTAAATGAATAATATTATTATTTAATAAATTAAAATAGGAGACACTCACCCAAAGAGACTGTTGAAAGAGTGTTTACTGACCCATTAGGAGGAATGGAATCTGGGGTAGAAGGTAATGGACAAGTGGCAGCATCTGAACTCAGTAATTAGATGTTGTTATGGGACAACTCCCTTAAATTGTGGTCAAGTTCCCATGAATGTTGAACTGGAGCTTATGGCTCATTGAATGAAAACTGACCACCAAAAAGACCTAGGCATCTTTTTATAGCCATCGAACTTGAGCAGAGGCTCACACTTTCTCTGACAAGAGAACTTACCTTGTGGTTTTGCTGGATATTGCACACAAGAGATTCGATGAGGGTGTTATCACTCCAGGAAACTACCTAGGGTCATAAGCTAGGTATGCCTGGTAACTTAAGAAATTATGTTTTTTGTAATGGGTGGATCAATGGGATGACTCAATCCGAGTATAGCATTCAGACATTCATCATGGTAAACAAATAAAACAGTGCTCTCAAGAATTGATTAATCAGCAAATACTTTGAAAAATGGATGAAGAAAAGGAATGTGACCAAACCAGTACAGAGTAGGGCTCGAGAGACATTCAAGAAACTAACATCAAGCTATGAGCTAAACAATGGAAAGAGACCATTCAAAGCTAGATAACATAGATAATAGTGAAAGGAAGATGGAAAGTTGATACCAAAGCTGAAAGAAACCTGTGATCTGTATTAGCATAAGAAAACTGAGTACAATAGCAGAATACTGCATCCAAAATCGAACCTTTTGTTCTCCAAATGACTTTGGCTTTATAGCCTTACAAGATCAAATCTAGATCCCTGAAAAATGGATCAGATTTGCCCAAAAATAGTCAAACCAACAAGTGTAGGATGAGATCCTATAAAAATGGATCTGGAATGCTAATAATGGAAAATCAAATCAAAATAGGAAAAGATCATATCCAATGAGTCAAACTCTATCTTGAAAGCCCTGATATCCTCCAATCTCTTTGACAGGTGTAGAAAGCCTTCCAAGGCTGATGAATCATCATGAGAAATTCGAATTTGCCTCCTTTGGCAAAAATACAATATTTCTGCTCATTAACTAGTTCACCATTTTCACTTTTCAACCTTCTTAACCATCAAATACATCAAGATAAACTCTTAAACCTGATGTATTTAATTATTATACATCATTAGAAACCAACTTCGAGAGATTTGGTTGAGAAAAAGTCAAATCTGGGCAAAAATAGAAAAAACTGCCAAAAACAGGCTTTCGGCAGCTAACAATTATGCTGATTTCGTGCCTTAGCCGCCGGAAGTCAGACCTTTCGGCAGCTAATGAGCTCTGTGGGGCTCGCCTAAGCTGCCGAAAGCTGTAACTGTTTCAAAAATTAAAACCCAAAACGTTGCTTTCTGCTGATTTCGTGCCTTAGCCGCCGGAAGTCAGACCTTTCGGCAGCTAATGAGCTCTGTGGGGCTCGCCTAAGCTGCCGAAACCTGTAGGATTCCTGAAAAACTGCCTTTGGAAAAAATCGATTTTCTCAACCGTTCGATGTCCGTTTTGCATGTTCGAATAGTCGATTTTGATCTACAGAACATAAGCTATACATTGGTGCTTTTAGATTTGGATTTGGAGCTCGGGAAGGCTGTCGAAATTTCCCCACAACATCACGCGATTTCAGCAGAAAATTCCTCTTTGCCGATCTTTGTTGTTCTTCGAAAACACTTGCAGACTTGAGAAACTCGGCCACTTGTGGGCGAGACTTAAGGTACCAGACCCCTTCTAAGTCTGTCCTCAGTGGGAGATTTGTTTTCACCATGGAATGATGAACTGTCACTTAATACCTGGAGACGATCTGTGCAACCAGAAGATATGTTTCCTCTGTAAGTTGAGTCACAGGCAGAGTACAGCAACTGTTTTATGAGTCACACACTAGCTGGAGTTTAAATCAATGAATGGATAGAGGCAAGGTTTAATCTAACTGATCCTCTCCACAAGACTGGCTGTTCTTCAACTGCAATGATGAATCAGGCTTGCTTGACATTGGAGCGTGCAAAAGTAGGATTTTATTTTTTGCATATTGAAACATTTTCGACAACTTATGTTTTGTCTGTTAACCCCCTTAGCTGCGGAAACTAATCCTTTTCGGCCATTAAGCAAACTTCCACAGACTCAATTAACTGCTGAAAGCTTAAATTTAAAATTTTGAAACCCAAGACTCACAGAAATAAAAATTTTACCCATTCTATCACCCAAAAAGACGGTGGTCAATTTGGGAGATAACAGAGGGGAATCTATGTTTTGACTTGCAGAGTAAGACTATCTTATTTATGCTGAATGCAGAGGTTTTGGATATGTATGCAAGTCCCCATTGATTGTTGAAGTACATATTTGAGGTGTGTATGCAAGTCTCCATTGATTGCTGAAGTACAACCTGAGTGCCTTGCTTCTACACAGAGAATTATTCCTAGTGGTTCAGTAAACAGGCTCAGGGGTCCAAAGGAACAAGTGATTTGGCTGCTCTTCTAGAGAAGGTTGGGAGGAACAGGCCTCTTTGGGTGTTTGTCCATCCTGTCAAGTTATCAGGCTCTACTTGTTTTCTGCTTTAATTATTTTTTATTGTAAAACTTATTCTGTAAACTGTTTGATATATTACTATAGTTTTTCAATGTTTTGATTAAGTATCAGTTAGGTGTACTAAAGAATGAATTCTGAACAAGTTAAATTAGCTTTCTCTAGATTGAATGAAAGAGTAGATGTTATTGATGAATGAATAAAATATCTTCCTATATTTTTCCTTTCGTCATAGACGATGTACTCTAGTACAGGAAGAATTTAATTAACATAGATGAGATATGATCTCTAATTTGTAAAAGAAATAATTATCTTCTATTTTTCATATTGAAGAATGATGCTTGCTGTAAAATGTAAAATAGTAGTAGTTCTATTATCTATTTATGTTTACTTTTCTAGATAATAGATTTCAGTAATGGTTATATTTTATAGAACGAAAGAAGTATGGCTCACACTAACAACTCAATACTTATATAAGTAGTATAAACATTCATAAACTGAAAACAGAGTTCATGCTCAGCCAAAACAACTTATTATCATCAAAACTCAAATACCAACCCTAGATATCTGAACATTTCAATATGGGTTATATCTCTTGATCTGTAAACATTATGCAACTATGCAGTATTAGCCAGATTTATTTAACACTTAATGTACTTGAAAATTAACAGAAGCCGAGAGCAAAGCTTCAACACTTTTCAACACAGAGATTAAAATAAATGAAGTGAACCATTGTATTCAAAGAGATACATTACAAATCGCAGTCCAACTGCTTAAGGATATCAAAGGATAACCTTAGTATAAACACCTATACATTAACCTAACAAGTAAAACCCCAATTCGGGATGTGCCGAGACAACCATCTACTACAACAACATTGTTTTAAATGCTTTCTTAGCTTTTTTACAAACAGGTCTACACTGAAGAGTGATGAGACAACTTTTAAAACCCTTAAAGTGATGATAGAGGCATCTTGGGATGACCCCGAGACTTACCGGGGCTCACAGTCCACATGAACCAGTACTTCTCACATGGTGCCATACCGAAGGCTACAAACTGAATCCTTCCATTAAAACCAAGATAGGATTAGAGGTTGAACACTCTCATTATCAAACCAGATCTTAAACTGTAAACATTTAAAGAATGTATCATTGAAAAGGAATTTACCTTGCAGGGTTTCGAACTCGTGACGAGAAGAACCAAGAAGTTGAGATCTTTGCACACGATAAGCATCATAAAGACCCATGACTAACACCCATATGGTTACAACCAACTCGCTGAGTGGTTCCTAGCAACCATGGCGGGCGAGAGGAGCTCAGCTTTCCATCACCACAAATAACCAAAACAAAACTATTAAAGTGACCAAACCCTGAAGCTTCTCGATAGGGTTTTGATACACGAGACATCATTAATATCGATTACATGATTGCATTAAAGTTTATCCTTGTCATCCACCAACTTGTAATATTTACCCACAAGCCTATAGTTGGTGTTTCCAAAAGCCCATCAAATTTTATAACCTTGAATTCTTTTCGAATGTGACCCTCACTTTTACATATTATACAGTTTACATTCAATACTCGTCGATTTTATCATGTTAACTTTGTTGATCATTGAGCCACCACATTATGCATAGCATATAGTTGGTGTGCATATTTTAATAAACCATAATATTAGTTTGATCACGTTATTGTATAAGTCTAGGATCTCAAAACATGGAGTTGGCTAAACACCATCAATACTAGCACCTTCCAAACTTTAAATATAATGTTTTTTGGTATGCATCCTTGCCTTGGAATATGAACTTAAAACATGCAATTTATCAAACACTTGCTAGGATAAACCTGTAACCTGGACAGAATACAAGGTTATTATGCATTAGCATTTAAGCTAAGTAAGTCTCAGGCGTACGCTAGGATATCTTTGTCAAACAATGGAAGTCATATTTTACAAATTCTTAGTGTTATAATCTCAACACATCTTTAATAAGATAAAGCAAGTACAAATGAGTTAACAAACATCGTAAGACACATTATTGGGAAACAATAACTCAATGTCTCAAATAGATCTTGATTTATGCCTATACATAAGTTTAAATGGAAACACAGTGGTACTAGTAGCATAGAACAAATTAAATAAATGTCAACTCTTAGAATGATAGGGCCAAATGAATTTATTATACCATACACTAATACTTATATTAGTCAAAGAAATTATGTAAGCATAACACGACAAAACTAGGCAGCATTATATCATTCATACATAAGATTATAGATTCAGTCGAATGCCATTACGACATACATCTATGACGATTATGTACTTAAGTGTTACGATACTATCTAGTTAATTGTCGTATAGACAATTATATAATTAATAAAAATATATGAAGATGCTTTAATGTCGCTTTTATGTAAACAATAAATATAAATGCTGGAAAAATTTACTTCCGCATAGCATTTAATGGAGAAAAGGCCACTTAGAAATTTTTTAAATCTTTATGAATTTTTGGGATGTTACATACAGTTTATACCTGATCTGTTCCAAGAACTTCTGCAACCAAGTGCTGGGATCCTGCTCCTCTCAATGACTTAGAAATTCCTTCAGTGTAAAAATAGCTTCTTCTTCATTGGCCTATTCCTCATGGATTCCCCTTGTATTTATGGCCAAGGCAGGAAGCTAGATTCATGAGGCATTTGAATTGGGAAGTTGGGGGAGTTGAAATACCAAACTCAACTAATCCCAATTCGTAATATTAATATATTTTTCCATTTCATCTTAATATGTGCGTAGGTATGCTCTAGCAAACCTGTGCATAATGTGAAGCTAGTGCTCTTAATGACTTGCGCATACAACTTTTGGGATAAGTGCGCGGGTTTCCTTTAGTAGAACCTGCGCATAGTGCGCTAGATGCTAATTGTAAGAGTAGTGCATTTCTAATGAAATAGGTAGAAAAAATATAGTTTTTAGGTGAAGAGGTGTGATCTCAGCAGTAAATCATCTAATTTCAATCTAGCTCTTCCATCCATAGTGTCCTTTTGTGTGATCCACAGGGCAATGTGATCACGGACGGAGAAGTGCATATTTGACCTATAACACACCCCAAGTAGTTCAAAGATGAAATTGAAAAATCCATAAATGAAATTCTCGATTTGGGATTGACCAGACCAAGTTCGAGTCCCTTTGCATCTTCATTGGTGCTAGTGAAGAAGAAAGATGCAATGATGAGAATGTGCATAAACTACAGGGCCTTAAACAAGAAAACCATCAAGAACCGGTACCTCATCTCATGAATTAATGAGATAATGGATGAACTCACATGGGGCCAAGTTCTTTTCCAATATTGATCTTCATTCTGGCTACCACCAAATTAGAATGAGAGAAGAAGACGTACATAAGACAACCTTCTGTTGTCATTATGGCCACTTTGATTTAATAGTCATGCCTTTTGTCTTGACTAATGCACCTACTACATTCCAATATTGCATGAACATAATCTTCAGCAAGCATCTCTGTAACTTTGTTTTAGTATTTTTTGATGATATTCTAATTTATAGCAAGACTTGGAAAGAACATTTGCATCATTTGGAAGCTGTACTAACCATTTTGGTAAAACATTCCTTATATGAAAAGTTGTCCAAATGTGAATTTGGAACTACTGAAATGTTTTATCTCGGTCATGTGATTGGACAATATGGAGTCAAATTCCACATGAAAAATATTCAATCCATTCTTGGTTGGATAACACCAAAAAATATAATTGAATTGAGAGGATTCATTGGGATTTGCAGATACTATAGAAAATTTGTCTAAGGCTTCTCACAATTTACATCACCTTTGAATGATCTTACCAAGAAGGGGGCCTTTGGTTGGTAAGAGGATGTTGAAAAGGATTTAAACAAGATGAAGGAAGTGATGGGTAGTTTTTTGGTACTTTCTTTATCATATTTCACTCAACCATTTGTGCTTGAATGTGATTCCTCAAGGGAAGGCATTGGAGCTGTCCTAATGAAAAATCAACACCTCATTTCCTTTGAAAGAATAAATATGGTAGCTACATGAGTGCCACTATTCCATTTATGACAAGGGGATGTTGGCCATTATGCATGCCTTTTCCAAGTTCAAAAAATATTTAGTAGGTATCAAGTTTGTGGTCAAAACAGATCATAATAGTTTGAAGCATTTTCTAACTCAAAAGGAGCTGAATGATAGGAAAAAAAAGTGGGTAAGCAAGGTCCAAGAATATTATTGTTATATAGAGTACATGAAAGGAAAACTAAATGTTGTTGCATATGCACTTTATCGAAAACCATCCCTCTCTTTAATGGAGATCTCAGTAGATTGGAAAGCTCAACTCTTGGTAGAATATTCAAAACGTAGTTTTCCTGTTGAATTGTTAGATGGGTTGGTACAAGATGAATAGTACAAAGTCATCAATGAGGTCATCTACTATAAATATAGAATCTTTTTGGTCCCTGAATCATCCTTGAAGAATAATTTTTTGGAATAATCTCATGATTCCCCACTAGCAAGACATCTGTGATACTTAAAGACATATATGAAAATAAGAGAAAGATTCACATGGATGGGGATGAAAAATATGTATTGAAGTATGTGAGGGAATGCAACACATGTCAACAAAATAATATAGAACATACACATACTCCTGTTCTAATACACCCTCTACCCATTCCAGAACAAAAATGGGAAATCATTTCAATGGACTTCATCACTGGATTACCCAAGGTACAAGGTAGAGATTGGATATATGTAGTAGTGGATAGAGTCACTAAATTTTCTCATTTCTTTTTTGTTCCATCCAATTATACAGCTTCCCAAGTGGTTGATTTGTATTTTAGAGAAGTTTTCATATTGCATGGGTTGCCAAAAACTATTGTTTTTGATAGAGATAGCAAGTTTATTGGTGCATTTTGGCAAGGATTGTTTAAATTGGCAGGAACAAATTTGGCCCTTAGTAGTAGATAGCACCCACAAATTGATGGTCAAACATAGATAGTCTACTGGTGGATAGAAGGATACCTAAGAAATTTTGTGACAGAGAAACATAAATTTTGGGTTAGATGGTTGCATTTGGGAAAATTCTTCTACAATACAACTTACCACTTATCCATTGGAATGTCTCCATTCAAAACATTGTATGGTTATGAAGATCCTACCTTTGTTGACCAATTTTTTGGAGAATGTAGAGCCCCTAAAGCTTGATATTGGATCCAAGATATCCAAGACATCCTAAAAGCACTTAAAGATAATTTGCAAACCTTTCAAAACTAACATAATTTATATGCAGATAAGCATAGAATAGAACGCAGTTTCCAAGTGGATAATTTGGTATACTTAAGGTTGAAATCATACAAGAAATCATCATTGAAGGTAAAGGGAGCTTAAAAATTGAATCCAAGGTTCTATGGTCCCTATAAAATTTTGAGGAGACTTGGATAAGCAACATATGAGTTGGATCTTCCATAAGGAAGCAAGATATACAATGGGTTCCATGTCTCATGTCTCAAGAAGGTAGTTGGATAGAAAGTGAAGGTATCAATAGAGATTCCTCCTTTGGATGATGAAGGACAATTGGTCTTGGTTCTAGAAATAATTTTGTAGGTAATAGAAAGAAGGCTGAGAAACAAGACCATTCGAGAGTACCTTGTTAAGTGGAAATATCTACCAAGTGAAGATGCTACATGGGAAGGTGAACAAGTATTGCAACACCTAGGTTTGCAAATGATTGAGGAAAATACATATTGGGTGGGGAGGAATGTAATGCCCCCTCCCTAATATCATTAATGTCATTCCAAAAACCTATCCAATTACCATAGGTTGGAGTGGAAACTAATTTAACTAGAGAATTAATTGGCCCATAGTCACTATATGAGGGAAGAAAATTGAACTATGATGGATGATGTGGGTCACCATTTTGAGTTAATAAATACCAAATATTGAAAAATTATGTGGAATAGGTCCAATCAGCCAAGTAGGTCACATAAGGATGAAGAATGGGCCACATGGAAGTGTAACCCCCAAGCTAGGTTGAAGGAATTCAATCATGAAAGCA
Source organism: Larix kaempferi (assembly GCA_027924585.1). Lineage (NCBI taxonomy): Eukaryota > Viridiplantae > Streptophyta > Pinopsida > Pinales > Pinaceae > Larix > Larix kaempferi. Next base: position 2,321,568 of record BSBM01000162.1, on the reverse strand, counting down.
TCTCTTGAGTTATAACTCCTTGGGCTAAAATTAACCAAGGGAGGGCACACTAGGAGGAGAGTAAATCCCAAATATTCTCATGAAGTGGAAGTAGGATCAAAACAGCCAAGGAGGGTGCATTAGAGAAGTTTAACCCCCAAAGGAATATATGACAATTTATGACAAAATCCATGACACATATGACAACTTATGATAGATTCTATGACATCTATGACAAGGGGAAGTCCTAAATTTAGAATATGAGGGTGTTAGAGTGGAGAAGATGGGAGGCACAAGGAATAAAAATCATCACCAAGTCGAATTTCATAAAGTTTAAGGTAATATTGGGTGCCAAATGACATTAGGAAGCAAGTTAAATTATTGTAAATTCCCACTCTTTCATGTAATTCAAATTTAATTATTAATTTTGGAGAAAACTCTAGACTCGGGGGGGGGGATTGTTATTGGAGTTTATAAAAAGAGTGCAGGCCCAGGTGAAGGGGATTCTGGTCAATTTTCAATTCAAACTAGATATTTATTGATCTTCTCAATCTTGGGAGATGTTCCCCTTGCTATTGCATCTAGTTTCAGTGATGAAATATCTCACCCTAGCTAGCCTTTGGAGGAGGAATCAACCTGATTCCTCAAGTGAGATTCAGTTGTGGGAGATTCAGACCTATGAATTTTCTAGTTTTATTTCATATTTAGGTGTTTGGAAATCCATTTGGTAGCAACATAGATCTATGGTGTTTTGCCTAAGTGTTGGAATTAGGTTGATGGTTCGTGCTTGAGGAGGGTGCACCCATTGTTGGAGATATTTCTTAGGGAAGGATATAGAGGATACATAACTCATATATTGGGTTTTTAGCACACTGTAGAAGGTGTATTTACTGTTTTGGGTGGAAATTGAGCCTTGGAGGGTGCACTTGGTGAAGCAAATTTCAGCCTTAGAGCAACATTCTCTCTTATCTTCATTGTTGGTTTTGTGGGTATTATTTTCCCTTAATTGCAGCATATATCTTCTTTGTTTTGTTTATTTTTTAGAACCTCTGATGTAAACTCAAATAATTTTCAATATTTAATGAAAATCTACATCATTTACCTCATGTATTGAACTATGTGCAAGCACTAGTTTCTTAGTCTAAAAATATGCAATTTATGGTTTATTAGCTAATTTATGGTTCATTTAGAAGTGCTCAGTGGGTCAAAATGAAGCGCTTGGATGCTTAGAATCCTTGCATACCATTTTTGGAATAATTCAAATAAGTTTGGTAGTGATTGGGGTCGTTTGGAAACGATCTCTTTTTGTAGCAGAATTTGACTAGTTTTGCCTAGTTTCGGATTAGGGTCAATTTTTTTTTTATATCTGAGGGTTGGTTACATTAAATATTCCCCATTAATATGGTTGGAATTGTACAAGGCTCTATATATGGAAAATTATCATGATTTGAATCCATGTGGTGTGATTCTCGTAAGTCAAGTATCCATGACTAAGGTTGAGATTCAACTACTACAATTTCTTGAGCAATGTATTTTCCCCTCCCCTTATTGTTTTCATGTACCTTGGAAGACTCATTTTTTAATGAATTATGATTGAATTAATTTGAAACCTTGGTGTAATTATGTCCAAGAATGTGAAACCGATAATCAAGTTTTGTCTTCATGCACTTATGTTCATCATGTTCAAGCCTATTGAAAATACGTACATCTAACCGTTTAATTCTTATGTTTGTTACGTTTCAAATTGAAGGTCTCATGAGAAACTTTGGGCTGATTTATGTGAAGAGTTTCATAAACATGTACAAGAAAATCAATATCAACATAATCTAAAACACAAGAAATAACAATGGCACACACACAATACACGTAGATTTACCATAAAACATTTAATCTAGAAAACCAACATAACTGATAGCCACTCCTCTCTCTAAATCATTGTATTATCTTCATCATTTAAAGTACAATACCTATACCATCCAAAACTATAATCCATTAATCCAAATTAGATTACAACTCTAATTCCTAAACCAAAACTAGTTTACAATGGGTTGAAAAACATTAGCTAAAAAACCATAAAACATACACATAATTTTATTTTATTTTTTTTGTAGGGGGGGGGGGGGGTTGGCCCTGAATGCCCCCCATCTAGGGGTTTCACATCCTCCCTAGTCCCCCTTTTCTATAGGAACCTATAAAAAGTACAACACATGTCCAATATTCTCCCACTTGTTGTATTCTTTGAAAAAAGGGGCAATGGGGAAAGCATTCATGTAATTAGTTGCTAGGGGAAACAATCCCCATTGATTCTCTACACCAAGAGAAATTTTAAATACTAACAGATTGATTAAATGAATCTACAACATGATCTAAGGTATCAACCTTCTCCAACAATACTTTGTTATGTTCAACCATGTCTCTAACAAAATTTCAGTGTACATCAATATGCTTTGTCTTGGAATGATAAGCAAGGTTCTTTTCCAAAAACAATGCACTTGATTTGTCACAATCTATTCTCACTACTTTCTTAAAAAACAATAATTGAAGACAAATTTATTTGCAACCATATATATTCCTTACTTCCATGAGTGGGTTCCATGGACTCAACTTATGTAGTTGCAAATGCAACCATGTCCTACCTCTTACTTATCAAATTGATTGCTCCAACAAACAAGTTGAAAACATAACCACTTGTATATATTTTGTGGTCAATGTCTCCAACATATTCTACATAAAAAAATCCCTTTATATCTATCTCTTTGTGAGTTTCAGGTCTCCTTGGTACCATAGTACATCATTTGAAGTTCCACATAGATATCTATAGCCCCTCTTTACAAATGTCCAATGGTACTTCCCTTGTTTTGATATATACCTTGTTAAAACTCTTACTTTGTGGGTAATGTTTATCCTAGTACAAACCATATAAGCACAGATCAAACTTCCAACAACACTAGCATAGGGAACATGAGACATGTCTTCCACCTCTTCTTAAGACTTGGCACACTAACATGTAGATAAATCTACACCTACAAGAATATAAACATTTATAGGTTTACATTCCTACACATTAAATTGTTGCAATATTATCTCAAGATATTTCCTTTGACTCAACCAAAGTTTATTTTTTACGCAATTCTCTTTAAGTTTCCATGGCCGAAATTAAATTTTCAACACCAAGATCTTTCATATTAAACTGAGAAGACCACTAAGATTTGACATCCTTGATGATTTTCTTGTTGTTTCCAACCAACAACATATCATCATCATAAAAGACCACATAAATAAAATGGTCACTAGCCTACTTAGAGTACACACAATGATCAACTTTGCTTCTTGAGAAACCAAGTCCCAATATGTAAGTATGAAACTTGTTGATACCACATTCATGGTGATTGTTTAATCCATACAATGACTTCTTCAACTAGAAAACCATCTTGTTATTTCCCTTCACTACAAAACCTTCTGGTTGTTTCATTTAGATTTATGCTTCAAGATCACCATGTAGGAATGTTCTCTTTACATCCATCTTCTCTACTTCAAGAGAAAAAGCATTAACAATAGACAAAAGAAATATAATTGAAATTAATTTTGCAATAGGAGACAAAATCTCACCAAAATCAATTGCCTCCACCTAGGAATATCTCTTTGCTACTAGGAAATATGTGTACTTCTCTTTCCTACCTTTGCATTGAAATTCTTCTTAAGAATCCATTTGCTACCAATATGTTTTCTTCCAATTGACAACTCAAATAGATCCCAAGTCTCATTTTATCCAAGAAAACCATTACTTCAATCATGGCCTTCTTCCAAAGTTTTCTATCCTCGAAATCCATAGCCTCCCTGCCACACTAGTGTATTTGAACCCACAAAATCCGATGACCTCCGACGAAAAGGACTTTGTCATCGGATTTCATTTTCAAATTTACGAAATTTGATGAGTTTTTTTTTAAAATGATACAAGGCTCCATCGGATATCTGACCTCCATAATATATATGACGACATCCAACGGTATCTGATGAATATTGACCATTGCCAAAGGATATCTGACTTAATATAAACCCTAAGATGTCAGATATCCGACGCTATATTATGGCCCTGGGTGTCGGATATCCGACGGCCTATTCTCTTCGGATATTTCCCTAGTATGGAAAATATCCGACATCTATTCTCCAATGGTAACTAATTTCAATTCGTCAGAATTCCGACGAGAGGTAATATTATAAAAACTATAAATTCTGAAACATTCCGACATCTTTGCTATATAAGCGACGAATTGCGGATGTTTTTTTATTCGGTAGATTATTTTTCGACGGATTGTTTTTCATTATTTCTCTTGTTTTTATGATTAAAGCGAGTGAAGTGTGGAGCTTGATTTTATAAGATCGATAATATTCATTCAAGCTCTTTACAAGAAAATGTTAGATAGAAATATTCCGGATCTAGAGGAACAAAATCGACAATTGCTTGCTAGATTGTGGGATGGAGTGAGAAGAAGGGGTGATGGGAAATGTTATTGTCCATGTAGTCAATGCAAGGGCTTTAAGAGGAGAAGAATTTTGATCACAACAACCAGAAAACATTTTAGGGAACATGGACACGCTGAGGGGGGACATGAATATCATCCATTTGTAAGTTTTGCATTATATATGTTTTTATTTTGATTGCTTTTGTAAATGTATGTATTATTTTAATATTTCTTATATTAACTTTTATCTATTGATGGTTTCAATATATTGGGACTAGAATGGAAAACATATATTATTTTAATATTTAATATTTATTATATTATATTATTTTTTCTTGTGTGCATGTTGAATCTAGGGTATAGTAGAATAAGTCATTTATTTGTTCGTTAGTGAGAGTAAACCACTCACCGGGGAAAACACTTAGCTCTCTAGATTTGTGTCACTTTCCATGATAATAGAAATAACGACTATATTGGCATGTTGTTTCTCTTCTATTTTCTCTATAGAAACCATAACATCATTTATCTTACCTTAGTTTACAGTATGGGAAATTTTGAGTTATATTCGAGTAGCTTTGCTCAGTAATTGGGTCAATTTTTATGTTTCTTGGAAAGTTTGGATGCACCTATTTGACCAACAGGTCAATTTTTTACTTCTTTTATTCCAAAATCATTGATGTTATTACATTTTGCGTTTGAAATTTTTAAATTTTGTGTTTGAATTTCTTATATTAACTTTTATCTATTGATGGTTTTCATGTAATTATAAAGTAAAGACATCCTACGACATAGCATCCGGATGAAGTGCTTCCAGAACAAGTACCAGAGGAACATGGAGCTATGAATATTAATGGAGAACAAGTTAATCATCATATTGAAGAATATGATCATACTAATAACACAGTTGAATATGATGTTACAAATAATTTGATCCATGATTCATTTAATGTTAGAATGGATGAGGATGATGATGATCATTTTGATGATATTCATGATATACCTCTTCTTGAGAAGGCATACAAACCACTTTATGAGGGCTCCAAGACAAAGCTTCTCTCTGTTATATTGTTGATAATGAACTTGAAGGTTATGAATGGTCTTTCAAACATATTAGTCACACGGATGTTAAGGTATGTAATACATTAAATCACATAATATATATGATCGTTTAATAATTTTATTGTTAATTCATAAGTCAATTTAATACGGAATATGAAATGTGTTTCATTAATATTATTTCTATATTATATTAACTAGTATATTTTTATTTTAATTTGTTGTAGCATGATAGGTGAATATTTGTTAACACCGTCAAATATTTTACCTCGCACATATCGAGATCTATCTACCATCATGAAAGAAATTGGAATGCAATATAAAGCAATTCATGCATGCCCCGATGACCATGTTCTATATTATAATCAACATGAATTTGCAACAAAATGTCCTGAATGTCATATCTGTAGATATCGAACAGATCAAGTGACAAAAAAGGTGCCTCACAAAGTTCTATGTTATATTCCCATTATTCCACATTTGCAACGACTGTTTAGGTGCAAAAACACAGTGCAGTTTATGGATTACCATGCATGGAACAGAAGTCAAGACGACATTATTCGGATGCCTGTAGATGGGTCTGCATTTAGAGATATGGAGGAAAAATGGCCTCACTTTAAAGAAGAACCTCGTAATATTAGGATTTTTTTGACAACAGATGATGTCAATCCATTTGCAGAGATGAAATCCTCTTACTCCGTGTGGCCTATTTTTTTTATCAACAATAACATTCCTCCATGGATGACAATAAAGAGGGAGCACATAATGTTGTCAATGATTGTTCCAGGTATATTGTGTCTACATTTTTTTTTTTAATATTGTAGTGGTATCTCATTTATCATATTTTGTCGCATAATGTCATATATATATTTAATGTTTTTCTATTGTGCAATATAGTTTATATATCTAAATGGTACGTCTCATAATTAATTTTTTTTATATGTTCAAATCAATTAGGTAAGTACCAAGTCAAAGATATGAATGTATATATCAAACCTCTTATTGACGAACTACTAAAGTTATGGAATGGCATCACTATGTATGACATATCTAGACCAATACGACAAAGGCAATTTCAATTCCATGCAATGCTTGTATGGACAATACATGATGCCCCAAGGTTAACCCATTTTTGTGGTATGTAATTATAAGTTCCACTTTATTTGCATTTAATTTTATGAACTAGCTAGTTAATATACTACGCACACATGTTTTTCTAAATAATCAAGTCATTTTGTATAGAATTATAACTGATCACATAGATATTGCATCTCTTTATGTATGTCTTCAGACAAAGGGGAAATTTGCATGTCCAGTTTGTGGTCCTAAGATCAAATCTCATCGTTCAAAAATCTTAGGAAAGGAGGTGTTTGATGAGTATAGGCACTTCCTCTCTAAGAATCACAGGTATCGAACTACCAAAAAAACGTATGTTCAATGGAAAGCAAGAGACTACATTAAAACCGTAGAGAATTACACCTCACCTATGGAAGTTGCAATATAATAGAAATCGTCAAGGTACATATGAATCATCGTATTTGAAATGTTATATTGTATTTTTTTTATTGTGTGTTATTTACTGTAATTTACATTGATTTATGTAATTTCATGATTGTCGTTCATGTGATCATGAAGGCATTAATGGGCTTCCACGAGGAATGAAAAGTTATCCTAGACAATTTAGTAGGTTGCCCTACTATGAGCACCTACAAATTGCTCATCTATTTGATACAATGCATATCAGAAAGAATGTGATTGAAACATTATGGCGAATATTGGACGGAAGGAGTGACAAAGAAAAAATTGTCAAAATTTGCAAAGACATTCAAGATAGCAACCATGCAATGAAAGACGTCATTCAATTTCATAGAAATGGAGAGCAAATTAATACAAACTCACTTCCATAGATGTTAACGGACCAGAAAAGTAATGTTGTAAAAGAAGTCATTCGAAAAATTAAATTTCCCACCGGATTTTGTGCAAACATGAAGAATATCATAACAAAGAAAGGTGATTTAGTGGGGGTGAAAACGCATGATTAGTATGTCTTCATGAAGGTAATTATTATGGTATGCATTTAATTTTTTTCTTTTCCTATTCCAGTGAATATGGTTGGTATTTTTGTTTGTCTACTCTTTGTTGATAACATGAAACGATTTGTATATTATTGTTACAGTATGTTCTACCTCTCTCTATCCTGGACAACTTCAACAACAATGTCAAGCAAATAATATATAGTCTCGGGAAATACATGAGGTAAGTGGTGATTTTTTCCATGCGCTTACTAGTGTTGGTTTAATTCAACATAGAACTTATATTTGATTTTTGTTCTCTAATTCATGTTACGCAATATAATTTTTTTTCCTTTAATCTCTTGATTGGGTTGTCATGTCACTTGTAGATGGTTGTCATCTAAAGAATTTCATAAAGAAGACATAAAGTATTGGAGGAGAGAAATTCCTCGTCTCATGTGTGAAATGCAAAAGCATCTACCTTCGGCATTTTTCAATGCACAGGTACACTACCTCATACACCAAGTTGAGGAGATTGAATTGTGTGGACCTGCATACTCAAGGTCCATGTGGATGGTTGAGAGGCACTTGAAATTTATGAAGGGTTTGGTCAGACAACGAACATATGCTGAGGGTTCTATAATGGAGGGATATATGGTATACCAAAACATGTTGTATATTAGTGAATATCTTCCTATATTAGCGTCAAAGCTCAATTTACGCCACATTTGTGATCCAGACTCCAATAAAGATTTTAAAGGGGAGTACCCGAAGGGGAAAGGTAGATCGAGTAAGGTGAAAGGTAATATAACACATTTGACTATTGATTTTTATGTATATATATCATACATATTCTATTTTTATATTCAATATTTTGCATCAATTTAGAGTGTAATAATATACTTTCATGTTAAGTGACTATACATTTGTATTGAATTTTAATTTTATTGTCATCAAACAGTTGGTTGAGAGTGGGATGAAATTCATTTATACATCGCAAACAATCTTGACTGGATGAAGGTATGGATCGAATGATGTGAACAATCTGGTCATGGAATATCATGGGAAGGTGTGGCTTCATTGGTTAAAGCTGCACATCGCAATGGAGATACCAATCTAACACAAAGGGATATTGATTTAGCAAGAGGTTTAAAAGATAAGCAGGTAAGCATATTAATCAACCACACTATTTATTTTTCTGTAAAAAATATTGTCGTTGTACACGTTGTTTTTTTTCCCTGTTATATGGCATTATAAACATGCACTAGTTAATCATAAATATTGGATCATTATGTAATCTTTTCCTGTATGTATTTTTGTAGGTAAAACACCATAAGGTTATGTGGTGCAATGGTTGTAGATATCGCATCAAAAAGTTGGATGAAATGAAGAAAACATCGGATTGTGGGATATCTACAATCTTTGAGGTGACCAATGTCTCTTCTAGAAGTGACAGACATCCATAACTCTCTGAAAATCGATACTATGGGTATCTGGAAGACATTATTCAGTGTGACTTTAACTCCTTCAAGGTATTTATGTTCGTTGTCAAATGGTACAGGTGTCGATTGAATCAACGTGATCCCGATAAAAACATTATTGAACATGATAATGGATTTACCATGGTAAATACAAGGTTGTTTGAGCCAGGAACAGAGCCCTATGTTCTTCCAAACCAATGTGAACAGGTATTTTACTCTGAGGTTCCAGGTAGAGCGGGTTGGTCATTTGCTGTGAGACACGATCCAAGGGGAAGGCCAGTAAAGTATAACGTAGATGAAAGTAATGAAGAAGTTCTCGAAGAAGAATACGTTGTTGAAGATGATCATGATCAACATGAGTTAGATGATCATGTTCCAGAAGAAGATGTCGAAGAATTTCTTGAATCAGATGATGTATGAGACAATGTCCATGAAGATGATATCGACGATGACATGATGATCGTAACTGACATCAACGAAGATGATGATATGGCCAATCCTTACAATGTTGAATCTGGATCATCAGATGATATAGATGATGACTCGGATGGAGAAGATGATGAAGTCCATTGAAGTGTACGAGGTATGCATGTGAAAATCCTCACAGCAGATCTAAGAGATGATGTATACCTCACAAGAAAGTAATTGATTAAGCAAGAAAATAGAAGAAGAGTGGTCAATGCAGTATAATGAACAACAGAATAATAATACAGTAGAACTTGGATAGAAGCAAAAATACTTCACACACACTAATTAATTAATCACAATATGGATAAATAAATAGTACAATGCATGAGGATTTGAATGCCTAATGTGGAAATTCAAATTATCCTTCATTGAGTGATCAAACGATCACTGGAGTGTCATCGGAGCACAACTAGTAGTCTATCTCATCATCAGTGGAGTCATCAATGCTCAAGTAACTGTCAACCATCAGTCAAACTGAGTCTAACTGAGTGTGGTAGGTGTAACTGAGTGTAACTGAATGAAGGATGCTTAGTGGAGGGCGCATGAGGAGCTAACTGGAGTTAGAATGGGAAGTATAGTCTCACTGGAGATCCATTAGAGTGATACAGTCAGTTGAGAGTCAGTCTAGCCTTAAATCAAGGAAAGAACTAATGATAACTCGATTAACTGAAGTGCAACTGAGTGGTAGGTGAGAGAGGGCACATGAGATGCATGTAATTGCATGAAGGGGCACACTAATCACTAGGAGGGATAAAACTGATCTGAGAGAAGCTCCCGGGGGCTGGCTAACTGAGGGCTAGGTGTTGGACTGATGACTGGGATGCATGCAAACCCTAAAAGTGCATGCATGACTGAAAATACAAATAATGAAAATGTTGCTAGGACTAGGATGGAGTATAGTAATATCCTAACAATATAGTAATATATCTACTCCATATATTTTGAATATTTAATATTGCGATAGAAATATTGAATTTTTTTTTCCGGTACGTATAATAAATTAACTGTTTCTTAGTGTTTTTTCCATTTTCCTGTATGTTATAATTAGAAACATTGCTTTTTATATAGTATGATAGAAAACACATTTAATTTTTTTGTACATAGATATTTTTGTCGGTTTATGGGGAATTGAGAGTGATGTGAGGGGGGGAAGGGGCCATAAGATCTTCCACCTTCACGTGGTTGGCCCTGTTTAGTAGAGAATATTAAATGATTCTCGAAACAAAGAAAATCTTATAAGTAAGGAAATGCACAATTATCATGCTAACCCAAATGGCGTGCTTGATCATGACCATCATCTTCATCATGATCTTCATCGTTGTAAGATATTTGATGCAGTTACCTAGAAAGACCAACGATGTTTTTCGTCGATGGTTTAGCGAGCTCGTTGGATTCTTTTGAAGTCAGAAGTTTGATATCGGACGCCTCTTGCTGTCGGTGGTATGGCGAGGTCGTCGACTAAAGGGATAAGATCCCTTAAGCTCTCACTCGGAAATACCAAGCTAGAAACACTCTCAACAATATTGGAATCCTCCCTCAGCCTCCAAACCTCCTATTTGTGCTAGAAATTGTACCTAGACTACGAAGGTACAACCTAGGACAATCTCAATAAAAACAGAAGGAAAATGAATTGGTTTTTTGTGTGATTTTAGTTTGAAGGATTTATTCATGAGAAGGGAATAATTTAATCATCAAACAAATGAAAACACTGAATCATAAAGCAATCTTAAAGAACTGAAACATAAAGATATAAAGCATATAGATAAACCATAAGCATCATAAAACAAGAAACTGGGTTGTCCACAAATTAGTAAGCATTTACATAAATAATAACTTAATCAAGAAATGAAATGACAAATAGGGTGGTCAGACAGACCATAAACATACCCAGCAAAGAGATTCAATAAGTGGCTTATATATATGTATTCAAAACAATGTTCCAGTCTCCAAAAAGAACATACATAAGAGTATATCGCATCAGTCTGAGTATACAATAATACTGCATCAGTCCTATAGCCCTTCTCGAACAAAATACCAACCCTACTAGTATCTTTTTCCTCTGTTTTATAATTACAAAAATGTGATAGTTTGATAACTACTTCTTTAGGTTAGGTCTCGAATGTCTTCAGCAGTTACATCTAATAGTTATACAAAATAGTTTTCAAATAACTAGAGTAATTAACCAAAAGGTAACTTTAAACTACTATCAACAAAATGAAATGTGTCTTCAGTAGTTACATCTAATAGTTATACAAAATAGTTTTCGAATAACTAGAGTAATTAACCAAAAGGTAACTTCAAACTACTATCAACAAAATGAAATGTGTCTTCAGCAGTTACATTTAATAGTTATACAAAATAGTTTTCGAATAACTAGATTTATTAACCAAAAGGTAACTTCAAACTACTATTAACAAAATGAATTGTGAAAATACATGGACAGTTGTGCACTAGGTGGCATTTATAACTGCTTAGCAGCTTCTGCTAACATTGTTATTCCTTCTAATGCATGAGATTTTTTATCATGTCGGGCCTGCTCTACCTCCATGCTTTGTACCTTGTTTGATGACATCTTATCTGTTTGCTCAAATCCTGGCTCTGCTTGGTTAATTTCTCAGCGTGAACCTCTGTTTCTCCTTTTCTTCTTAAGGATTCCTTTGCTACTACAATCAACTCTTGATAATGAGCATTGACATATTCCATATCTTCCCTTAACCTTTTGTCATTTGTCATAAGTATCTCATTTGATTCAGTTATAAATGCAACCTGTGTTCTTTGCTAGTGTAAGGATTTCTTAAAATTTTCAATATCTGAATCCATTTGAATATCTCTATGCAATGACAAATCTTGATATGAACGTAATGGGATATCCAACTTCTTGAAAATCAATTCTTCTTCCTACTTATTCCTCATTGCTACTTCTGAAAATAAAACCTTCGAACTTATTTCTTGTTCCATGTTAGGAATAATTACCTCTTATGTAACTTCATGACATTCTTGAACTGGTTCTAGTATCATTGGATTATCCTCTTCTATGCTTGTCTGAACTTGCTATATCTTCAATTCTTCTTTTCTTTCTGTATCTTCTTCACCCGAAGAATCCTAAATTATGGTGATCTTCTCCTTCTCTAGCTTAAGGTTTAAAATTCTCCTCATACTTTGTTGGTGTCCATTTTGTCACCATTTTTGAATATCAAATACACTCTGATTGGCATTACTTTCACCATTTTTGATGTAATAAGTCACTCTCCTTGCCATTCAAACTGTCAAATGGAGTAGGTATGCGTTTATTCACACATCACATGAATTTTGGGTAAAAATTGTTATATTATGGTTTATTAATGTCTATTTGGTTGGTTTAGTAACTACATTTTGTTTTACAGGTTCTGGCTCTCAAACGAATCTTCAATCGGACGCGTATTGAAGTTGTGGATGATCAGCTGCATTCATCCCACCGTTCAGACTCACATTCGACCCACGAGATTGATGGTTGAGGTATGCTCGGGCCGTTAGAGAGTAAACCGATGCGTGAATTCTGTTTGGGACATGGCCCTGATGGTACGTGAGCTAATGTTTTGTAAGATCCTTTCTCCTGCGCGCTCAGATTGACATCACATCCATCTTTGCCCATGTCAAAGGAGCACTGAGGCTTCAACAACTGTGTGAAGGATCAACGCCATGGAATTTGGAATAAAGCTCTGTGTGCTATCATGAACATTATGAGGTCATTCTTTGGCTATGAGTTGTCACAAAATGATTAAGCAGAGCCGTCCCTTGGCTTATGCGTGTCATGAAATGATTAAGCAGAACCGTCCCTTGGCTTATGCGTGTCACGAGCTATTAAACAGAGCCATTTTTGGGCATTCAAGATAGTATGTTATTAAGCAGTCGACCACTAAAGGGTCGACTTGCTTTCTTCATTCTAACGCTGTATAAATAGATGCCCTTGTAGCAGAGACAAGTTAGTCATTATTCAGTCAGCCCTTTTATCTTTAGACTTGCCTATCTTTTCAGCTGCAAATGGATACCTAAGAACTATAACTCTGTCTTTTTATTAATACATTTTTGTCCTAGTTTTATAGAAATTTATCAGCATGTGTGGTGATTGACTGATTAAGGCTCAGCCTCTATTTGCTGAGACGGGCCTCTCAACAACCAGTGGTCTTCATCAGTGTAGATAAATTGCCTTTGTCTATTGTAAATAAACCATGTCATTATTTCATTTATGTATCTGCTCTGTATATGATGTTTTTGTTTTGTGATATAAAATGATGCTATGTTGTTTATGTAAATGATGTTTCTATTTACGTTATGTATATTTTGCTTCTATTTATATCAATGTTTCCAGAAGTTAAATGGTGACCGGCCACACTTAGGTTCATTCATCTTGCTTTATAGGTTAGGTTACACTTAGGTTTATTTAGTTTACTTCAGTAGCTTAAGTCATTTTTAGTTTATTTCATTTGCTTAAGTAGTTTAGATCACATCTGGTTTATTTAGTTGCTTAAATAGTTTTATTTAAAATATTTAGTTTACCTAGTTAACTTAGAGTCTAGTTAGTTTCACCTCTTCGATCTGTTCATAGACTAAAGTTTTGTATTTTCTCTCCTGTAGCAGAGGATTAGTTATTAGATATATTCCAGTCTCGTTTCTAAGAAAAAATAGAAATAGATAGTTTCCTAACATAGATAGAGTTTTCTTATTCTAGCTCTTAACTATCCTATTCTTTGCTTCCCCTACACTGCAGGATCATATGCATCAGCCAGCTGGTAGTTAAGATCATCCCATCTTCTCCTCTCTTTAGTTTAAATCATTTTCCTCCATTCGGACTGTCATTCAGATAGTCATCCGGACCGACATTCGGACCTCAATGCTTCTTTCATCGTTTTGCTTAACTATAATTCAGTTTTTAGGTTTTTCTTCAAATTATAATATCTTTTACCCTTAATTAGTATTCCTAGGAGTCATTAAGACCTTGTTGTATTTCATATGAAGTTTTGATCAAGTTTTATCATCATCTTTAGTTTTCCTTTTCTCTTTCCTTAAACCCTACTTCAGTTGTTTACAAGTTATCTTTTCCTTATGTTTGATTTATCAACGCTTTATGGTTACATAATTTATTAGTTTTATTTTCAATGCAGTTTATTGTATGTTAATAATATCAATATTAGGTTAAGTTTAGTGATTTCATTCTCCAAATCATTTTAGTCTTGGATTATTCTTCTTATGCTAATAATGGATTCATGGAATAATATTTAGTTCAGAAGTACAACATCTTTATCAAGTTTTCTACTTGCTTCTGAATTTAACATCTCTATCAAGTTTTCTACTTGCTTCTACACTTCTTCAGTTCAAGTCCCTTATTTATAAATAGGATATAGGTCATTATGTTTAAAGTTAATTGTAGTTGGATGATCTTTAGCTTGCATTTATTTGTAGTAGTTAAATTAGATTTAATTCCATTTTGTTTTCTTGTTACATTTGAAAGCCACTTCGATACATTCACCCCTATTCCCATCACATTTGGTACATTTCCTCATGATCCCCAAGGAGAATGAAATTAGATGCTCTAGTAGTTTTGAATAGTTGTTGAAGTCATTAATAGTTTATAATTTGCTTTAACTTAGTTTTTCTATTCATAAGATTGAGTTATTCCATAGGTAGGTCTTTACTTTCTTCTAATTCTTAGATTAGAATTTGAGAATTGATTAAGTAGTTTCCATTCTTACAAAGAGTATTTTGTTTTTTTCTTCTCTATTGTTTAATCATAGAATAGAGTAGTATTGTTTGACACTATTTTGATCTGGTAGTTTAGATAGGTTCAGTTGGTTTCTTTGTTGTCTTTTTGAAGTTTGACTCGGTTTTTCATTTTGAAAGATCTTTTCGATCTTTTCTCTTTTTTAAACTTTTAAGGTCTGACAAGCCAAAATTTAGGTATCATTCTACCTTAGCATATACTTTGCCTCAAATCTAAGATTACCAACCCCGGTCGATAATTAAATATTACATGTTTTCTTTGAGATAGCTCACACACCCAACATTTTGGCGCCATTGCCGGGGAGTTGTAGATAGATAGGTAG
The DNA here is from genome assembly GCA_027924585.1 of Larix kaempferi. Taxonomy (NCBI): domain Eukaryota; kingdom Viridiplantae; phylum Streptophyta; class Pinopsida; order Pinales; family Pinaceae; genus Larix; species Larix kaempferi. The sequence continues at coordinate 2,306,029 of BSBM01000162.1, read as the reverse complement.
GATTTAGTTGCAAATAGATAGAACCTTCTTTTAGGGATAGATTTGAATTTCTCTCTTTTTGATAGGCTGGTGGCGGGTGAGCCGTAAGACCATAGGTAAGAACCTGTGCATCTCTTATAACGAGCATCCCCAAAACCCAGCAACAGTAGTTTTGTAGTTATAATTTATTTTAGTTATAATTTTGTTTTTCATGAATAGGTTTAGAAATATCACGAGGTAGAAATTCCTACTAACCTATATGGGGAGCGTGCCACCCCAACTTCTAACTTAGCATAAGGGTATTGGAAGACACCCAAAGGGAATAGTCTCATTCAGAAAGCTAAGGAAGTCCTTTCTAGAGATTAATTAGGAGAAACTATAGGGACATTAGAAGGTTCTATTTATAAGGAAATTCCACTAAAAAGAGCCTCAAATTCATACAGAGACTAAACCTAGACAAGAGGAAGCTCCAAGGATAAAATTCAGAACATATTCCCCAAGGAAGGAACCACCTAGGTCTTCTCTCTCTGGAAGTCAAATCTTCATGGAGAATGAAGAATATGTTTGTGGGAGTTACTCTAGGAGCAGAGGGAGAAGTGGAAGACACTCTCGATAATTTTATGCTAGGAACCTAAAAGAAAGTACATCCGGTTCCAGTGGAGTTACAAGGGTAGAATTGGAAAACCTATTAGAAAAATTTAAATCAGATATCCTAGAAGCAATAGGTTCTCAACTAGATACACTACAAGCTAAAAAGAGGAAATATGAGGAGTGAAAAGCAACGAGTGCTTTCTGTCCTAGGTGTAGTATTGAACATCCTCGACAAGGATGCCCATGGAATAATGTCCCAGTTTGTCACCTTGGTACAGAAAAACATCCAACTGATAATTGTCCATCGTTTCCTGGAGTGCAAGCCATATACAAAAGTGAAAACTTGGAAACCTAGAGCTCAACTATCGTATCAAGGTCCATCACGAATTCCACCCTATCCTTATCTACCTCCTCAACAATGGAACACTTTAGGTTGGTAGAATCAGCCACCACAGTACCCTCCTCAGAATGCTCAACAACAGCAATGGCCACATGGAGGGAGAAGACCAATTTATGCTCAACCACCTCCTCCTATTCGTAACTATCCTTACCCACCTAATATCCAACAACTTCTGCGTAGATTTCTACCTCCTTCACTACCCCCCTATCCCAAATCAACCTCACCATTTCCAGAATGAGAATCCTCCAAAGCCTACAATATTACCGGTGCAATCGATACCAAATTCTAAACATAAACCAACCCAAGCTTTTGATAGCATTGGGTTGTTATCTCTTCCATCATATCCCGTTGCAACCATACCAATATATGAGATTCAACTGTGGTTTGGAAGAGTTATGCAAGATGAGCCCAAGTCATCAGTTTTTATCCAAGAAGAGAATGAAGAAGTCAAAACAATTGATGATTTGCAAATATCTCCTATTGTAAATGGACATAGACTTAGACCTTATCATCAACCAATATTTATACAAAATTTTGTGCAGAATACCTTCCAATAGAAGGAGTTAAAACTAGTAGAAGAGGAAGTCATTCCTCCTTCTCTTGATCTTTGAATTATTTTTGGGGTATCTTCATTGGTATATATATGTAAATATGTTTTTGGTTTTCAATAACAAAGAGTCATTTCTAACAATTGATTGCATTCTTACAGGAAGCTCATTGGTATGATTGAACTTATGAGATTTTTCCAATTAAAATAGGAAGACTCTTTCTCCTTTCTTTTTTTTACATCTATGTTTGTTTTGAATAAATTTGAATCATCGAACAAGTGGTTTTGCAGTATGATTACAAGAACCTCACAAGTAGCTCATGCAATATTTGAAAAAGGAAGTGCTTTAAAAATACTTATAAATTCTCTTTCTTCTTTGATTATTGTTGGAAATTGAAAATTGGAGTCTCATGAACTCTACAGTGAACCTTATTTATATTCTTTGGATGACAAGAAATCTTTACAATGAATCATGGATGACTAGTTTTCCTATGGCAATCTCTTTACAACAATTATCCCATCATTTTTCATATGATCCTCTTAAGCACTATTGTGTTCTATTTTGATGAATGTACATATCTGAATCATCTATCTTTACTAGTTGATATTCTATTTTCTTTTATTATTGCAGCATTTTTAGAATCTATTGGCAAATTTTTCAATTAAAAATATTTGAATATTGATTAATTTTTCTTTGATGGCTTGAGGACACGCCATATTTTCGGTTTGGGGGAGATTCAGAACTGTTTTTACTCTCTGAATATTAATGAAAAAGATCATGTATCTCTGGTAAAATAATAGGTGTTTTTAGGATAATGAAAAAAGAAAAAAGAAGCTCGTTTTGATCAAATAAGAAATAACATGACTTAAAAGTTCCAGAAAAGTAGGTTTACAACATCTCTGGTGTGCTGATAAATTCTCAAAAAAAATTCTCTGCATAATCAGCAGCAGCCAGATCCATCAAAACATGTTTTTGTACAAAGGTCTATATGAAGGGTTGAATGAAGGGTCGAATGACAATCCGAATAAGCTGACGAATGAGGTAAATGCATAGCAATCTGAAGGAAGTGCCGAATGAAAACATATCTTATATTGATATCTATGAGTACGATAAGACATTTAAAATTTCAATTTTTCTAATCAATTAATCATAACTAGGATTGAATTAAAACACCATATTTGCATACCCATATTGTCTTATCAAATAAATTGGCCAATCATACAGTTCGGGTGCTATCTTATGATACTTATCCTCCATTTAAGAGTTATCGTGCCACTTATCATTCATACACTAAAGCATTATGATCTTTCATGTGTAATTATGTCCCTCATAAAATTTATGTTCAACTTGTCCAAAGTTTTACTTTGGACATGGTTGAATACATTACAAACCATATAAATTCATAATTACATAGCTCTAAGGTGGCACACGACTCAAGGCAGCTCAAATTATGGCATATCGCTTGTACGTGTGAGATATCTCTCCACGATCATTCAATCGTCCAAAAGATCCTTGTTTTAAATCTACCTCCTGCATAGACCTTGCCTCATTCTGCTCATTCTTCATCCGCTCTGAACTTACCAAACCCCATCCATTGCAATTGTGTGCATTCCCTCTATTCATCCGTTCAAAATGACTACCCGTCATGAGCTTGGTAATTACCAGGATCTCCTCTGCATTTCTAGGTTTAAGGCTTGCTGTGAGATATTTCTACGTGCTGGATGGGGTCCGTTCCTTCGCCTCCTTGATGGTCACAGCCAAAAAATCTTCTTACTGTTTGCAAAAGGGTTTGATGGTAAGACGACCAAGGTCGGCCATCTTACCTTCCCAGTAACAGAAAAATCCATAGCCATGGCTACGAAGCTACCCAGGGAAGGTGCCCGTTGGCACAAGCATTTGTTTCTCCCACAGGCAGCCCATGAGTTCGCCCTAAAGCCCGAGTATCAGCATGTTGAAGGTGTAAAAGGGGTTCACCGAGAATCGGTTAGGTCCGAGTACCTTGAACCATTAACCGTCATTATTCACTTAATCACCTGTGAAGGTAATTTTTCAGTCTTCAAAGCCTGTCATTTTTCGATTATTGGCACACTTTGTTAATAATCAATCCCTAAATTTCCCTTTCTATTTCCTAAAAAGCCTAGAAAAGATGTCTAGCCAGGTTCGAAAGAATACTGTTAACCCTGTTAGCAGTTTGTACCACCATTGCCTTATAAAAATCCTGATCACTCACCAATTGGAAGGAAAGGAGCAAACCTGGGAACATTTTGTCTTTGAGACCCTGAACCCTCACCTAGTCAAGAAGCCTATTGTTAAATCCCCCACCTCTCGAAAATGCCATCGTTTCCTAACCCGTAGCAATGAGCCAGCCCAAAAATCTACCAAGAAAGAAAAGGTTGCCAAGGTTGTAAGGTTTAGTGAGGATGCCCTCATAGAAATACACCCTGATCATGCATCTTCCCCTGAGCATGTCCATGAGAATACAGCCACAAAACACTCATTATTTTCACTCATACCCACGAATTCAAGAAGGGCTAATCGTGACCAGACACTCGACCCGAAAATCATCCAGTCCGACGACCAGACCATCGATCAGATAGTCAATGAGCCAATGCACCTGGATAATCTCGGTGATCAAGAAAACGACCCCGTCCTTGAGTCCCCTCTCCTTGTGTTGACCAATTTATCAGCCAGTTTACTTAAGGAACCTGTCTTGGAGTCTTCCTCTGTACACACTGAAGATAAGGCCATTGAGGCACATATTACATCTATTGATCCCGAATTACCTTTGAAGGGATCAAGCCCACAAAAGGATCTTGTGTCTTTAACAGAAGTCTTTGTTCCACTCCAGCAGACTGTGGATATACTAACCCAGGATATAGCAGAGCTTAGAAGCCAGAATGAGAGGTATGAAGAGATCATTTCTGGGCTTCATCAAGAGAACAGGGATGTGCATTTCCAATTAAAATGTCTAGAAAGTTTAAATGAAGCCAAAACCTCTTCCAGTCTCTCTCTCCATTTGAAGTATGAAAATTTGAAGGAGCAACTCCAGAAGTTGAAAGCCAAATCCACTTCCTCGTCTAAGTCAAAGGCAGCTGCTACCACAGCTCAGCCTTCTTCCTAAAAAAATTTGCTCTGTTTGCTTAGTGGGACTTGGCATGTCTCCGGTTTGGGGGAATTTTGGTGTCCATTTTGTCACCATTTTTTAATATCAAATACACTCTGATTGGCATTACTTTCACCATTTTTGATGTAATAAGTCACTCTCCTTACCATTCAGACCATCAAATGGAGTAGGTATGCGTTTATTCACACATCACATGAATTTTGGGTAAAAATTGTTATATTATGGTTTATTGATGTCTGTTTGGCTTGTTTAGTAACTGCATTTTTTTTTACAGGTTCTGTCTCTCAAACGAATCTTCAATTGGACTCGTATTGAAGTTGTGGATGATCAGCTGCATTCAGCTTGCCATTCAGACCCACATTCGACCCGCGAGATTGATGGTTGAGGTATGCTCATGGCATTAGAGAGTAAACCGGCGCGTGAATTTTGTTTGGGACATGGCCCTGATGGTACATGAGCTGATGTTCTGGAAGATCCTTTTTCCTGCGTACTCAGCTCGACATCACATCCATCTCTGCCCACGTCAAAGGAACACTAATGCTTCAATAACTGCGTGAAGGATCAATGCCGTGGAATTTGGAACAAAGCTCTGTGTGTTGTCATGAACTTTATGAGGTTGTTCTTTGGCTACGAGCTGTCACAAAATGATTAAGTAGAGCCGTCCTTTGGCTTATGTGATTAAGTAGAGTCGTCCCTTGGCTTATGCGTGTCATGAGCTATTAAACAAAGCCATTTTTGGGCATTCAAGATAGTATGTTATTAAGCAGTCGACCACTAAAGGGTCGACTTGCTTTCTTCATTGTAACGCTGTATAAATAGACGTCCCTGTAGCAGAGACGAGTTAGTCGTTAGTCAATCAGTCCTTTTTTCTTTAGACTTTCCTATCTTTTCTGCTGCAAATGGATACCAAAGCACTGTAACTCTGTCTTTTTATTAATACATTTCTATCCCAGTTTTATAGAAATTTATCATCATGCGTGGTGATTGACAGATTAAGGCTCAACCTCTGTTTGCTGAGACGGGCCCCTCAACAACCAGTGGTCTTCATCGGTGTATATAAATTGTCTTTGTCTATTGTAGATAAACCATGTCATTATTTCATTTATGTATCTGCTTTGTATATGATGTTTTTGTTCTGTGATATAAAATGATGCTGTGTTGTTTATGTAAATGATGTTTCTATTTACGTTATGTATATTTTGCTACTATTTATATCAATGTTTTCGGAAGTTAAATGGTGATCAGACACACTTAGGTTCATTCAGCTTGCTTTATAGGTTAGGTTACACTTAGGTTTATTTAGTTTACTTCACTAGCTTAAGTCATATTAAGTTTATTTCATTTGCTTAAGTAGTTTAGATCACATTTGGTTTATTTAGTTGCTTAAATAGTTTTATTTAAAAGATTTAGTTTACCTAGTTAACTTAGAGTCTAGTTAGTTTCACTTCTTAGATCTTCTCATAGACTAAAGTTCTGTAGTTTCTCTCCTATAGCAGAAGATTAGTTATTATATATATTCCAGTCTCGTTTCTAAGATAAAATAGAAAAAGTTAGTTTCCTAACATAGATAGCTTTTTCTTATTCTAGCTCTTAACTAGCTTATTCATTGCTTCCCCTGCACTGTAGGATCATATGCATCATCCAGCTGGTAGTTAAGATCATCCCATATTCTCCTATCTTTAGTTTAAATCGTTTTCCTCCATTCAGACTGTCATTCGGATAGTCATTCGGACCGGCATTTGGACCTCAATGCTTCTTTCATCATTTTGCTTAATTAGAATTTAGTTTTTAGGTTTTTCTTCAAATTATAATCTCTTTTACCCTTAATTAGTATTCCTAGGAGTCATTAAGACCTTGTTGTATTTCATATGAAGTTTTGATCAAGTTTTATCATCATCTTTAGTTTTCCTTTCTCTTTGCTTAAACCCTGCTTGAGTTGTTTACAAGTTATATTTTCCTTATGTTTGATTTATCAACGCTTTATGGTTACATAATTTATTAGTTTTATTTTCAATGCAATTTATTGTATGTTAATAATATCAATATTAGGTTAAGTTTAGTGATTTCATTCTCCAAATCATTTCAATCTTGGATTATTCTTCTCATGATAATAATGGATTCATGGAATAAGATTTAGTTCAGAAGTACAACATCTTTATCAAGTTTTCTACTTGCTTCTGAATTTAACATCTTTATCAAGTTTTCTACTTACTTCTACACTTCTTCAGTTCAAGTTCCTCGTTTATAAATAGGAGATAGGTCATTATTTTTAAATTTAATTGTAGTTGGATAATCTTTAGCTTGCATTTATTTGCAGGAGTTAAATTAGATTTAATTCCATTTTGTTTTCTTGTTACATTTGAAAGCCACTTTGATACATTCAACCCTATTCCCATCACATTTGGTACATTTCCTCAGGATCCCCAAGGAGAATGGAATTAGATGCTTTAGTAGTTTTGAATAGTTGTTGAAGTCAGTAATAGTTTATAATTTGCTTTAACTTAGTTTTATGTTCATATGATTGAGTTATTCCATAGGTAGGTCTTTACTTTCTTCTAATTCTTAGATTAGAATTTGAGAATTGATTAAGTAGTTTCCATTCTTATAAAGAGTAGTTTGTTTTTGTCTTCTCTATTGTTTAATCATAGAATAGAGTAGTATTTTTTGACACTATTTTGATCTGGTAGTTTAGATAGGTTCAGTTAGTTTCTTTGTTGTCTTTCTGAAGTTGAATCGGTTTTTTGGTTTGAAAGATCTTTTCGATCTTTTCTATTTTTTAAACTTTTAAGGTCTGACAAGCCGAAAATTAGGTATCATTCTACCTTAGTAGGTACTTTGCCTCAACTCTAATATTACCAACCTCAGTCGATAAATAAATATTAGGTGTTTTCTTTGAGATAGCTCACACACCCAACATACTCAATCTATGTTTATATGTGGCTCTAGTCTTAGGTCACCATTTAGGCTTTTCAAGCTCTTCTAGAGATTTTATATCATCACCAAAATCTGGGATATATGATATCTATCCGTTCACTAAGTTAACCATCACTTTTGTCCCTTCGTCCATCTCCAACGACCTGCACACAATTAAACAAAAAATATATATAATATAATAATACAATTTTTTTATATTATTATTATAAGTATATTTAAAAAAAAAAAAATCATCTTCTTTGATACCTTGAAACCTATTAAAAAAATCATTTTTGAACAAGTTCCAGGTGTAGGCAAAATTGTCTCTCTTCCACCATAAGTACCAATTATAAGCGTACCCTTCCATATGCATTGACGCATATTTCACCTTCTCCTCGTCAGATTGAATATTGTAAATGTCGAAGTATTCTTCTGCTTTGTTTAGCCAAGCAACGCATTGGTCTTCACTTCCATTGTATTTCGACAACTCTATTTTTGCCTTAGGTGGGTACACTATGTAAGGGTGATATTGATTCCCTTTTGCTTTATGGTTTGATGGTGGATCGGAACTACTGGATGACGTAAGTGACATATTTGAACTACTTCATTGTTGGCGGTGATTTTTATCTTTTTTATTCTCTACTATCTTACTGATAGCTTCTATTTGGCTGTTTAATCGTGCCTCCATATTTGGCAGTACTTTTGTTTCTATCTCTTGCTTAAGCGTCGCATTGTTAATCTTTATTTCTTTTTGCAATTCTTCTTGATTCTTGGCAAGTGCTTCGTGTGTGAAAATATGAAATGAGGAATCTAGCATGTCTGTACTGCTGACTTGGTCTATCTTAGGCGTTAGTCTTTGTAACACCTCCATTAATGTATTATGGTTCTGTTTCATGGTGCTCAAGTTCTGGGTTATGGTGTTTATGTTTTGAGTCATAACACTCATTTTGTCATCCAAGTCTTTTTGTTAAGGGTTAATAGTGAACGGATTCGACTATTAACCCTTAACCGAACACGGTTAACTTAGTGAACGGATACGTTCACTGGATTTGGTATCAGAGCTCGGTTTCGGCTCCTTCAACCTGAGCTCGGATTCGGCTCCCCCTACCATTGAGCTCGGTTTCGGATAACCTATCTTAAAGGATCGGCTCCTAGGATCCAGCACACTCACTATCAGCTCGGCTTCACCATTCTGCACTATCAGCTCGACTTCACCATTCTGCAGACTCTCCTTCACCTCTCTCTTCCCTCGCCCCCATAGCACCTCCTCTCTCCTTTACGTAGACCACCATATCCCCACGCATCCCATATCCGTCTTCCCTCCTCCTCCACGCGACCTGCAACCCACCGCCTGCCTCTCATCGCCCATCTCTACACCTTACTCTCGAGCTCACGCAGCCTCCCTCTCTGGCACAATCCATTCCCGTGCACCTCCACACAGGTTGCAGCTCCGAACGCCTTCTCACACCATCGACCTGCTGCACCCTCACTGCAATTCCTCCCTTCTCCCCAGCTCTCCCGCCTGCCTCTTCTTCCACGCGTGCCCCTCCTACAAGTTGCACTCCACATCCCTATCCACTCACGCGCCCACACTAATACATCTCCCTCCCCTCCCGCAGCCCTCCACCACCACTCCATCCTTCCCCCACGCTGCCTCCTCTTCCTTTACCACCACCACTCCATTCACCTCCCACTCTGTTCCTTCCCAGCACCCCGCGCAGCCCCCAAGGCCCATGGCCTCCTCCACCACTCCACGCTCCCTCTTTTTCCATCCACTCTCCCTCCCCGTCAAACCTGCCACACTCCCTCGTTCAAACTCCTTCACGTAAAACCTAATTTTTAATAAAAATTAAATATTATATAAATGTTGTTATATTAATATTTAATTTTATTAAAAGTCACAAATCCATATTATAAAGAAAATAAAAATAAAAATATTTAAATATAATATTTATTATATTTATTATTATTATTATTTTAACTACACAAAAAAAATTATAGTAAATCTTATTACTATAGTTATTATTGATTCATCACTTTTCTCAACACCAAAATAGATTCCAAATATTCACCTCCCCACACCAGGTCAAGAACCATGGCCGAGTTACGAGACCGACTAGAAAAATTAGAAAAAGACCAAATTAGAGATTTAAAAATCGTCAAAGGTCTAAACTCCAGAATGGACAAACTTGAGAAAATGTTTCAAGAAGATTTAAAGGAAGAGATGAAAAATAACAATGTCGTGCTTAAAAAAGAAATCAAAGATGAAGTTGTTATGGTACTAGAAAGAAGGCTGAGTGAACAATTTGACACTCTGAACAAAAAACAAAAAGACTTGGATGACAAAATGAGTGTTATGACTCAAAACATAAACACCATAACCCAGAACTTGAGCACCATGACACAGAACCATAATACATTAATGGAGGTGTTACAAAGACTAACGCCTAAGACAGACCAAGTCAGCAGTCCAGACATGCTAGATGCCTCATTTCATATTTTCACACAGGAATCACTTGCCAAGAATCAAGAAGAATTGCAAAAAGAAATAAAGATTAACAATGCAACGCTTAAGCAAGAGATAGAAACAAACGTACTGCCAGATATGGAGGCACGATTAAACAGCCAAATAGAATCTATCAGTAAGATAGTAGAGAATAAAAAAGATAAAAATCACCGCCAACAACGAAGCAGTTCAAATATGTCACTTAAGTCATCCAGTAATTCCGATCCACCATCAAACCATAAAGCAAAAGGGAATCAATATCACCCTTACATAGTGTACCCACCTAAGGCAAAAATAGAGTTGTCGAAATACAATGGAAGTGAAGACCAATGCGTTGCTTGGCTAAACAAAGCAGAAGAATACTTCGACATTTACAATATTCAATCTGAAAGGAGAAGGTGAAATATGCGTCAATGCATATGGAAGGGTACGCTTATAATTGGTACTTATGGTGGAAGAGAGACAATTTTGCCTACACCTGGAACTTGTTCAAAATTGATTTTTTTAATAGGTTTCAAGGTATCAAAGAAGATGAATTTTTTAGTAAACTTACCAGATTACAACAGGTCGAAAGCGTTGAGGAATTCACACATCAGTGGGAATCCTTATCGACACGAGTATTTGGGTTGTCTGACAAGCAAAGACTCGAAACCTATTTAGGAGGTCTTAAACCGTACCTCCAAAAAGAGTTAAAGTTACAGGACATACCTAACGTAGAGATAGCAAGACATAAAGCAAAAGCCGAAGAACGCAAATTGGAAGGAATAAAAACAAGAGGTGATAACCATTATCGACAAGAAAAAGAGACACAATGTAGGTACTGTGTAGATACTTGGTCACCCAGCCATCAATGCCACAAACCTCAATCATGTGCCTATGAAATGGAAAATAGATCAAAGTCATCTAACAGTTACTCTGATAAAAGAAAAAAGAAGAAAAACATATGTCGTCGATGCAGTGATGATTGGATCCCAGGCCATAAATGTAGGAACAATCAGACAATACAATGCAAAATCATCAATGGAAAGGAAGTGCAAGTCTCTACACAAGAAATCATGTCCGATTCTAATACCGACACTGAATCTGAATGAAGGACGACATTAGGAAAATACTCAAGCTTTGAGGACAAAGCTTTCCAAAAGGGGAAGGCAATGCTATGAATATTTAATTAATATTATTAATTATAAATTAATATTATTAATTATAAATTAATAGTTTATTAGGTTACTAGTGAAAAGGTGTAACCCTTCACTATGCTTCCTCAAGCCTTATAAAGGCCATCTTATTGTAATATTTTATCCTATCATCTAATATATTATTCTTACTTTTTATCCAATATGAGAGTCGGATTCGACTATTAACCCTTAACCGGACACGGTTAACTTAGTGAACATATACGTTCACTGCATTCTCCTTGGTATTTATACTAGAAGAAATTAGGGTTGAGCTCCCTTCTTCGAAAATGCAACTATGCATTTCCTCCTTTGAACTAGCATCATTTTCTTTGTTCATAACAGAAGGGTATTTCACTGTATTATCCCCAAGAGTATCTTCATGCTTCTCTCCAGTCATGTTCTTTTGCTCTACACCATCATGGTTTATAAACTCTCCCTGTACATTATCATTTTGCAAATCATCTTGTATTATGTTTTCGGTTGCATCCCTTTTGAATTTCTTCACAAAAATAGACTGTTTATTGGGAATATGTTTCTTTTCATGCTCATCTTGCTCGATTACAAACCCGGACCAAAATAAAAAATAATCCCAACTTCGATTTTCCTTCTGCAAAACTGTCACAACAATCAATTTAATCAAGCCATGATGGAATAATGACTGGTTTGTATGTTCAGTGTGACTTTTGACCCTGTTCGACATCTTCTGAAGGCTTTTGAGTAGGAAGAACGGTAAATTCATCTTAGACTATTGATTTAAGTGCAGCAAAAACCTAATATGGTATTTGAATATCGAAGAAAACCTGCCTTCACATGTAATATAACTCTGCACGATTCCAATAACCTCTTTCCACTCCAGTTTGAAATTCTTTAAATGCACCTTTTTTCTCCAATCAAGGGATCCACATCCTGGTATCAGAAACATGCTAGGGTCGAAATCAAAGGGGATATTCTTAAACCATGACTCTCCCTCCAAGGGCACACTGATAGCTTCAGAAATTAGGGCTTATGTTAGTTCAAATTTCAGAGAATGAAAATTTACAGTGCCATTGGTACGATCCTGAGCAAAAGTGTGGGTAACATCAACATTGAAGCCTAAAATTCGCTCAAAGAAGTTAAACCAACCAGTTATTCTGAATAATTTTGCACACTCAGGGAAACTCGTGACCCAGCTTGTGTTTGTTGGTTCAAACCGAACTATCTTGCCACTCTTACCCATACTTCCTGTAATTAATCACTGACTGGTTTCTTGGAACTAAACATAATTTGAAATCTTAACAACTCTTAACAATACGTGGCTTCCAAGTTTAAAATTCGCGGCCTTCCCCTATCTTCATCTCTCATCATGAATTTGACAAGTGTTATCATGCAACAAACAGATCCTTAGTGTTCTTCAGTCATCAATAAAATGAATGTGCCAATAGATTCTATGAAGTCACCATGAACTTCCATGATTTCGGATTCCAGCAGCGCCTTAGTGTATACAGTTTAGTAACTGCGCTGCAGGAATGTCTCCAATGAAGATTTTGCAAAAGAAACTAAGCATAGAGGTTAAATTTTAATTATATGGGTTAGGGAAAACTTTAAATAAGTATTTTGAAGACTATAAAATGAAATGAAATACTATAACATACTTTCATGAATCTCCATGTCCTTATTATAAGTAATATTATAGGCTTATGAACCTACAATGTGTAGGTCTAGGACCTAATCGTGGGAAAATTAATAGGTCTATGAACCTACAATGTATTGGGTGCATATCCCTAGATATAGGAAACTTGGTGCAACATAGGAATTAATAGTCGAATGTTGAAATTGAGGAATAGTGTAATGTCAAAGTATTTTATAATTCATTCAGTGGAAGGATTTTCCCTCTAAATATGTTACACAGGAAAGACTTGAAGTACTACTACAAAATCCAACACTACAAATGCTTTGCATCAAAGCAATTCAATGAAGAAAGTTGTTAGGATGTTTGAGAATTATCATCCATACAATTCTTAAGGTAGGTTTCCTTATCCTATCGCATAGTAATGTAAGATTTTGCGATAGTTTGGTTCTTGTTGCAAAATTATAACTATTGTTAGCTGGATGTTCACCCTTGAAGTTCATTGTGTTAAATGTTGTTATATTTTTACTATTGCTAACTATATTATTGTACTTGTACTTGCCCAATTTATTGTTGTGGTGATTTGATTTCTGATTTTCATGTATCAAAGTTTGAATGAACTCACATCTAGTCAGGAATTGCCATTAATCTCAAGCAGAACCACATGCCTTGTTTCAAAGTCCATCAACTATTGTACAAGTTTTTTTTCCCTTTGTTTGAGTGATGCATATTCATCAAAATATAATTATCATTGAAATGCACTAGTATCATAAGGAAATACAACACAAGGTGTATAGCAGAGAGAGTTGTTCAAAAGTACAATTGAGCATTAGTGCACGAAAGCTCTGCTATTTTAACATAAACTATAGCCTTATATCAATAGCCACTATGCAATCTACTAGGTAGGTTTAGGAAATGAAGCAAGGCACCTAGGCCAATGCAAGGCAAGTCTAGGATTCCTAGCATGCTTCAGTATGTCTACATATTTCTAGAGTTTGAAAACTAATACCATAGCTCATTTGACCTAGAACATAGCATGAGGGCTTGAGACAACAAAAGTGAAATGTTGTACAAGGGTTTCACATATAGAGTTACCATATTTAGTCTACCAAGCCATTTGACAAAGCCTATAGGGATCAAGTCCATTTGTTTTCTTATGTGGTGCAAGTATAGAGGTGCTCCTGTATTTGGTTCAGTAATGTAACTCTCACTGCAAGAAGCATATAATAACCCATACTTGTATTAAATTGTTCATAAAATTTTTGGTATTAAACACTTGGAATCCATGTAGTAGTTGCACCAGCATTTAAGCCAATGAGTAAATGAGGGTAACAACTTTTCAAAGTGAAAATATTATTGGACCATCCAAAACAAGTCCCTTGAAGAGACACAATATGAAACAAGTCATTGCAAGAGTGGTTTATTGACTACACACAAAAACCCTTGGGATGGAAGAATATGCAAAATATGCAATGAAACCAATGTGAAGATTAAATCCACGCACTCTTGTAATGCATATTATTTACTGCAAAGAGAAAGACAACCAAGAACAACACACATTCCAACATTTCGTTCCACTAGATCACTTAATTGGTTTACAAAATTTTCCAACATATATCATGGATCACCGAGTGACTGCTAAATTAATTTTATTATTGTTTGATAGAACGAATAGGTTGTCACTGGACTATAAATGGGGAAACAAACTATTTGTTAGAAATGATGTGAAGTACCACATTTTGGGATGGTGCTAGTGGGATCGACAACCATCTTTCCCAGCCAGAAACCCACATTAGCTTGAGCCATGATGAGACAACGATAATCCACCTGTAGTAGGTTGCTTACAAGAATTTGAAATCAACATAGTCTAGCGAAAAGTAGATTAAACTCTGAGCAATAGAAGGAAAATAATGGCATAAACATTCATGGAATATTGGAAGTTTAACGATGCTTAAAATTATTGAATTTGTTAGGATTGGAGTAGTTCAACTATGATGAAGGATGGATTTGATTGAGGAAGAGTATTGTAATACAATTTTTTTCTCCCTTGTCTCAAAATCCAGATGTGCCTTGGGAAGCATACCTAGATTATAAGATCGTAATACATAGGTATCTTTCGCAGAGGAAAGAAACATTGAGGTAAGGTCGTAGAGGAAGTCTGCGGTCCAAGCATTGTTGTAAGAAGCAGTCACTCACCGTATCGTGGTTACCTAGGAAGGTTGTCCAACATTCAGAGGTGTGAGAGAAATTGGAGAGTTCATGCTTGAAGTGAAAGAAATCACTTGAAGCTAAATCTCAGTGGATTAAACCTAAAAATTGCAGGCGGAGACTCAGGGACCGTCTGATCACGATGATCGATAGTTGCAGTTGCATTTGGTTTTGGGATATATCCCACATTGACCAAGGATTTTTGTATCTTGGAGTTTATAAGGCCAAGTATGAGTAGTTCATTTTGACACACAGTGCAAAGGATTCTTGGTGGGGGCTCTGGGTGTTTGGACTCCACGAGAAGCTCACCAGCCCGGAGCTTGGGATGACCTGTCAAGCCCCCAATCCTTTTGGAAAACATGGCATTGACGTGGCGTCGAGGTGGATGGTGACTTGGGAGTAATGTGTTGCTGGTGTGTATAGTAACGTGGCATTAGGCTGCAACAAAACGTGGATGATGATCATTCAGATGTGGAAGACGTGGCAGAGGATTCAAATGCTGAAGCGTTAGTGTTATAATTAGAACATGAAGACTTAGTACAAAGTAAAATGCTGAATCATTAGTGTTATAATAACATGAAGACTTAGTACAAAATCCTAAAGCGCTAGTTTAAAAATAAAATATGAATAAAGGTGTTAATATTTTTTTTTAAACTACATGGAGTAAAAATTAAATAAAAATATATATAGTTAAAAAATGATTTTTTAATGTAGAGTCATTTTTTTAAAGGGTCACATTAATTTTGGAAAGTTGTGTTCCTTCAAAATACACATGAAGTATATGGCATTTATTTTTGTGATATTTATTTTTGTCGTCGGATTCATCTCCATTTAACAAATGTATGTGAAATGGTCTGGCTCTAATCTCGTGGGCCTATGCAGACTCTAGTTGTTGGAGGGTATATAACATAACATCTCCATGTGCACCGCAAAGAGATACCAAAACTTCAAACCCGAATTAGGATCTCACTTGGACCTT